>JADRCD010221560.1:26954-61771 GCA_019843815.1 Montemys delectorum | reverse complement strand
GTGTGTGTGTGTGTGTGTGTGTGTGTGTGTGTGTATGTGTTACAGTTTGATAATTTAGTTACAGTTCAGTATTTAGTTTTGTTTTCCTTTGGGGGTGATGTTATATTTTGTTTTGTAGGTTTGGGGGATGTTGTTATATTAGGCTTTTGGTTTGGTTTTTGAAAAAGAACATAAAGTTGAGTTGTAGAGAGAGAAGAGGTTCTAGATGAATTAGTTGGAGTAGAGGAATATGATAAAATATATTTAACTTTAAAATGTTTTAGATAAGATAAAAGAAAAAAACAAAATTCCTGCAAATGCCATGTTTCCTTTATTAAATAGACAAGGAAAAACAACAGAAAAAGTACATTAGAGAAATGATTGATAAGTGTCTCCTCTGACACATAGCTTAACTGGTAGACTGATTTTTTTTTTATTAAATGTTTTCTTTATTTACATTTCAAATGATATCCCCATTCCTGGTTTTGCCTCTGAAAACCCACTATCCTTCTCCCTCTCGCCCTGCCTACCAACCCACCATCTCCCACTTCCTGGCCCTGGCGTTGTCCCACACTGGGCATTGAGCCTTCAGAGAACCAAGTGCTTCTCCACCCATTGATGACCTACTAGGCCATCCTCTGCTACATATGGAGCTGCAGCCATGAGTCCCACCATGTGTACTCTTTGGTTGGTGGTTTAGTACCTGAGAGCTCTGGGGGTACTGGTTAGTTCATATTGATGTTCCTCCTAAGGGGCTGTAAACCCCTTCAACTCCTTGGGTCCTTTCTCTAGCTCCTTAATTGGGGACCCTGTGCTCAGTCCAATGAATGGCTGTGAGCATCCACTTATGTATTTGTCAGGAACTGGGAAAACCTCTCAGGCTCCTGTCAGCCAGCACTTGTTGACATCCACAATAGTGTGTGGGTTTGGCGATTATATATGGGATGAATCCCCAGATACAGTAGTCTCTGGATTGTCATTCCTTCAGTCTTTGTTCCACACTTGTCTCTGTAACTCCTTCCATGGGTATTTTTCCCTTTTCTAAGAAGGATCAAAGTATCCACACTTTGATCTTCCTTCTTCTTGAGTTTCATGTGGTTTGTGGATTGTATCTTGGGTATTCCGAGCTTCTGGGCTAATATCCCCTTATCAGTGATATTTTGTGATTGGGTTACCTCACTAAGGATGATATCCTCCAGATCCATCCATTTGCCTAACCATTTCATAAATTCATTGTTTTTAATAGCTGAGTAGTACTCCATTGTGTAAATGGACCACATTTTCTGTATTCATTCCTCTGTTGAGAGACATCTGGTTCTTTCCAGCTTCTGGGTATTATAAATAAGGCTGCTATGAACATGGTGGAGCATATGTCCTTATTAAATGTTGGAGCATCTTGTGGGTATATACCCAGGAGTGGTCTAGCTGGGTCCTCAGGTAGTACTATGGCCAATTTTCTGAGGAACCACCAGACTGATTTCCAGAATGGTTGTACCAGCTTGCAATCCCACCTGCAATGGAAAAGTATTCCTCTTACTCCACAACCTCGCCAGCATCTGCTGTCAACCTGAGTATTTTTTACCCTAGCCATTCTGACTAGTGTGAGGTGGAATCTCAGAGTTGTTTTGATTTGCATTTCTCTGATTACTAAGGATGTTGATCATTTCCTTAGGAGCTTCTCAGTCATTAGGTATTCCTCAGTTGAGAATTCTTTGTTTAGCTCTGTACCCCATTTTTTAATAGGGTTATTTGGTTCTCTGGAGTCTAACTTCTTGAGTTCTTTGTATACATTGGATATTAGCCCTCTATCAGATATAGGGTTGGTAAAGATCTTTTCCCAATTTGTTGGTTGCCGTTTTGTCCTATTGACAGTCTCCTTTGCCTTACAGAAACTTTGCAATTTTATGAGGTCCCATTTGTTAATTTTTGATCTTAAAGCATAAGCTATTGATGTTCTGTTCAGGAAATTTTCCCCTGTGCCCATGTGCTCGAGGCTCTTCCTCACTTTCTTTTCTATTAGTTTCAGTGTATCTGGTTTTATGTGGAGGTCCCTGATCCACTCGGACTTGAGCTTTGTACAAGGAGATAGGAATGGATCGATTTGCATTCTTTTACATGTTAACCACCAGTTGAGCCAGCACCATTTGCTGAAAATACTGTCTCTTTTCCACTGGATGATTTTAGTTCCTTTGTCAAAGATCAAGCGATCATAGGTGTGTGGGTTCATTTCTGGGTCTTCAATTCTATTCCATCGATCTACCTGCCTGTCACTGTACCCATACCATGCAGTTTTTATCACAATTGCTCTGTAGTATAGTTTGAGGTGAGGGATGGTGATTCCGCCAGAAGTTCTTTTATTGTTGAGGATAGTTTTCCCTATCCTAGGTTTTTTGTTATTCCAGATGAATTTGCAAATTGCTATTTCTAACTCTGTGAGGAATTGAGTTGGAACTTTGATGTGTACTGCATTGAATCTGTAGATTATTTTCAGCAACATGGCCATTTTTACTATATTAATTCTGTCAATCCATGAGCATGGGAGATCTTTCCATGATTTAAGATCTTAATTGACAATTTTCCTATAATGTCGTAGAGAACTAAAGAAAAGTTATAAAAAGAAAACTGATTATTTCTATGGAGTATATGTCACACAACCACTATTTTGTGTATGCATGATTAAGATGTTTAGGATCCAAAAGCCCATACTTTTAGAACTATGTGGGAAACTATAACTATAAGACATAAACTTTTTGGATGATTTAGAATGAGAAAATTTGCTTTCAGGGGACAATAGTTACATCATTTCAGATGATCATGGTATCTGTATACAGTGGAATTTATAGCCTTGAGAAAAAATTGATATTTGATAATATGAGAAAATAGAGAGATTAAGAACAAGAACATTGCAATTGGGATGGGGCAATACAAACTATAATTTCTCTACTAAATGATAAAAATGGACTTTTTTCTTTTTGTTTTATAAGACAAGGTTTCTCTGTGTAGCCCTGACTGCACTGGTATTGCTCAATAAAACAAGGCTGGCCTCAAATTCACAAAGATCTGCCTGTTTTAGCATCCCAACTTCTGGGAGTAAAGATGCCATCACTACCTGGAAAAAAATGAACATTTTTGTCATACACAGAATAATAACTGGAAACTCACACCCACAGATTTGTGTACATTGTGGTATTTGGAAGAAAAGAAAGAGGAGAAAGAGAAGGAAGAAAAGGAGAAACCATCGAGGAAAATGATCTTTATGTTATTTTTAGTAAAAACTTCAAATAAAAGTGTCCATCTCTGGACCATTATGAGGGATACTGGGCATTGTTAGAAGAGATGTGTCTCCCAAGTCATCAACGTATATGTAGTAAATACACAGGCCACCTGCATCTGTTCCAAGCTCTGATTGCCTTTCCTATTGAGAGAACTGAGCTAACCAGAGGCAGACTGACTCCATGACAGCCTGCAAACCAGAAGATTGGGAGACTAGGCCTAAGTTTCTGTTTTCCAGAAATGAGAACCTGGATCTAAGAACCCATAGTCAATCAATCACAGTGGTGGGCAGCCAACCTGAGGACAATGGACAACGTGTCATCTGGCCTGAAATTATAATAGGTAGCCTAACCAAATGTAGCATCAGTTAGATCCCTAGACACAGAGCCAACCAATAAATGTAAATAGGCACGTATCCCTCCCTGAAATTCCCTTAACTGACAATAAAAGCTGGCCCTGTAAGCCCACTAAGTGTCTCCATTACTAAATGGGGAAACCTCTACATGCAGGAAATTCAGCTGAGTAAATGCTCTTTGTTTTTGCACACTATTTGAGTCTGAGGTATCATTCATCAGTGATTCTTAGACCTAACATTATAGGCTTGAGGTTACAGCTATTGCAAGGAGGACCTCAAGGGTCTGATAAATAGAATGAAATCTATTCCAAGATCGTATTTTCATAATACACTGAAATGTATATTTATTCACTTGCTAATTCAGACTGCGCAGGTTGCATCTTGCTATTATATACTTCACAGCAAAAATAATAGCTGATAATTGCTACTTTTGTTTAAATACTTTATTCAAATTTCCCCTGAGGAAAAGAACCAAAACAGATTCAAATTCCTTATTTCTCTTTTGACTCCTTTTCCTTCAACTATATTTCTCTCTTTTCCCTCTTCCTAAAACAGACTTCAGAATGTTGCATGGCCTATTCCTTCTTGTTGATGTCTCTTCTAAAAGATATGAAGCCCTTTAAAATGCATAATTATTATTCATGCTATCCACTTGGTCCCTTTCCTGGTACACAATGCCGCCACTCTGACATGTGTCAGATTAATGCATTTCCCAATGCTCTTTAATGTTTTTAATTCCTTTAAGGTCTTGAGTTCCTTGTAATGTTTTTTTTTTTTTCATTTTAAAACCACTCTGTCCTCCAACACTCTCAAATAGGCTGATCTAAGAGATTCCTGTTGAGGCTTATTCTTACTTATTTTTTATTTTTTATTTTTTTTTAGTTTATTGAAAGAATGTAAATTTTCTAAGCAAAATAATTTCTGCAAAAAAAGGATTGTGTACCACCAAAGCTATTCGATGCATCTCCTTAGAAACAGGGGCCTGTTCCACAATGATAATAATACCAACACTTATGAGTCAGGCCCTTTCCTTACAACTAAATACATGTTAGCACCATGACACTTTCTAACAATTCAAACTGTGCAGTTTTGAAGGTGGATGTTGTTTTTACACCTACACATTTCATAGATAAAGAACTGAACTACTAAACATGAAAAAGCGATGGAGTAAACTGAAATATGAGCCAGGTTTCAAAGGCAGGCAGCAAGAGTTCCCCAAAGTTACCAACTGAGCCATCGGGCTGCCCACATGAGCTGCACCTTCACTGAAACTATTTCAATATAATATAAAGTTCTAGGTTAACTTATAGGTGCCAGACTGCAAAATCAGATACCATAAATGTTTGACTATCATTCTGACTGGCTCAGAGCATAAATAGAAATGTAATTTACATTCTTTTCTATTCTTTCCTTGATGCTCCTGATTATTCTCTCATCTTCTGTGTCTAAACATGCAGTGTAGATGTAAGATATACAATACACTAATACAATTCTTCTGGTGAGCAAACATGTGTAAAAATTTGAAAAATTATGGAAAAGCAGAGAATGATAAAATAATCCTTACTTTCATGACCCCGACTTGAATGTCCTTTTTTTTTTTTTTTTAAAAAAAAAAAAAAAAAAAAAAAAGATGATGGAAACAATGGTGTGGTGCCCTTTAGGGAAAGCAAAGCTTTTTCTTTAACTCAATGGTTTTTATATTTTATTATTATTATTATTATTATTATTATTATTATTATTATTATTATTATTGCCAGTTTATTACTAAGAGCCAGTCTGTTTCCAGACAAAATGGATCTCTCTTCATATATCACCAAGAAACATGTGGAAGGGTCATGATATCCCCAAATCTATGCTTACTAAGGTCAACTTTAAAAGAAAATTTAATGTTAAATATCTGTGGATCATGGTTTCAATTTCCTCATTATCTGTAAAGCTACAAGAATAATATATTGACACGTATCAAACACTCTGCCTAAAGCATTAGGTATATGCCAATATCTCTCAAGCCCCAAATGTTGAAGACCTTGAAAGTTCCCTTTGCTTTCCTTGCAAAATATTTTTAGGCTTCAAGATAAGTTCCAAAGAAATCCTCCACAAATGCACAAGAAGCAGTAAGTGTTCTGTAAGCCTCATATCAGTCATCAAAATCCCTTCGTCTTATAAGCTGAACTGGCACATCTGTGAGGAGCTAAGCTCTGTCTTCTCATTCTCTTTCATAAATTCTTCTTTGAGGGGGAAGTGCTTTAAGCATATAAGCTTCATGCTCTTATCCTTCCCATTTTTAACTTCCAAAAAAAAAAAAAAAAAATGTTCAAGTATCCTACTTTTGGCTTATTCTCCTGCCAAATAGCTTCTAAAAACTATTCTAAGGATTCATGTACAATGTCCTCTTCACTTATAAGAATAGTATCTTTTCTCTTGGCTGATGCATGTGGAGTGGTACGGGAGCATAATTCAGTAGCGGAGAGTAAGACCTTAGACCTAGTCATAGGGGCATAGTAAGCACTCTGTGAAATATGGATCATGCTGACATTTTCTGAAGCCGCTGGGTGGATATCATTGTATTTTTTTTTAAATATATTGATTGATCCATTTCAGAATTCAGATGGACTGTCACTATTGCTTTGTGGTACTGCTTAAACCATATCGAGGTTGCCATTGTTGTTGTTGCTGCTGCTGCTGCTGCTGCTATTGTTGTTATAGATGTTGCTGCTGTTATTATTGTTGTTTTGGTACTCCTCTCCTAAGGTCTTCCAAAAGACATCTCTCATATCTCTCCAGATGTAGTAATCTAGTCTTTATGTTAGCTTAATAAGGCTCTTCCTAAGTAACAGTCTGATTGGGGGTGAGTTTTGGTGGGGTTGTCCAATGCATCTAACCTCTTCCTCCCTGGCTTTATCAACATTACCCACTTTTTATTTCCAATCAGAGTAGCTAAGAAAGCCTGAATATTTACCCAGCTTTGGAGCTACATGACAAAGATAGGGACGACTAAATCAACTGCTTCCTGCTGTTCATTTCAATAGGATATTCATACAATATTTCATTTCCATAGATCTGAGGTAGCGAAGGGAGTAAGGACCCAGTAGTGTCCCATCAACTGGTCGTCATACTATGCACTAAAGAAAAATCTTCAGAGCATTGTTCAACCTGGGTTTCAGTAGACTCTCCACCAATAGAGAACACCTCATATAGCTCATAAAAGGAGACATCATTCAAGATCATGTCTCTTTGTTATCTTCTCCAGAATCCCTTAGGTTGGGAATACTAGTTGCCAATTCCTCTGCTAACTGTGCTAACATCAAGGGTTTTATACTTGCCAGCTGGTCAGCATCTATTTCTTCTTTGTTCTTCACCAGGCTCTGGTTTTCTGGAACAATGTCCTCCTTTTCTAGCTGTACCATCATTTTTCCTCCAATGCGAGAGAAATCTTGATTGTGTATGGCCTCAAAAGCCTTATCATAGGGAATATCCTTTATTTACTTTTCCCTTTTCGAAACAGCTCCTCCTGAGAAATAGTGATCATCCTGGCTCAAACTGACACAAACCGAGACATATCTGAGATGAGGTACCTTGAGTGAGAAAATGTCTCATAAGACTGGCCTGAAAGTAAGTCTATAGGGTGTTTTCTTGGTTAGGGCTCCTCCTACTGTGTGTGCCATTGTTGGGAAGGTAGTGCTAAATGGTGTGAGAAAGTAGACTGAGCAAGCCATGCAGAGCAAGCCAGGAAGTAGTGGCTTTTGAAGGTTTCTTCTATGATTCCTTCCTCTGGGGTCTTGTTTTGAGCTCCTTCCATGACTACTTTTTTTGTGATTGAGTGTGACATAAAAGCTTCATTGAAATAAGTCTTTTTATGTCAAGTGGCTTTGGTTATGGTGTTGCATCACGGCACTCAAAACCCCAAGAAATTTGTACCATGTCAGGTAGTATTGCTGAAACCTACCATACATATTTATGGGGGAATAGTTATGGCAATTGAACTTTTGGCTGGAAAAAATATTGAGTGCTCAGAGTTCTGTGGCTGTTCTGTGGAAATTTGGAAGATAAGACTTAGAACAATGAAGATCTTTGGCTGTTCTGTGGAAATCTGAAGGACAATACTGAGAACAATAAAGGTGGAAGTGACTTGGTTTGTAAAGTCTCAGAAGTTTGAGAGTCCCCTGAAGTATCTATCAGGATGGTTCAGTGAGAGGCCAGAAGAGGCCATTGCTGAACGTGCAGCCTCTGCTGCGGAAGAATCCTCAGGACTCAAGGGGTCATGGAGAGAAACTGAGGCTTGGTGCCATGTGTCAGGGTTAGGGTCCCTGAAGAGATCCCAGGAGAGTCTATTGGTGAGGCTACACCAATAATCGTTGCCGTGGTTACCCCAACTTTTTAGAGCTACAAATACCAGAGGACAACCACCCAGGCCAATATCACCTATAGAGTGGAGTCAGCTTGAGTCTATGAGATGCACTATGAGTGCTGTGGAAAACTCTAAATGATTGAGTCCCAGAAGTCTAACACTGAGTTTTACACTGGAAGACATAGGTTTTGCTTTTATCTGATTGTGACTGTGCCCTGTGGATTTTTTTTTTTAACTCTTGGAGTAAGAAAGAAATAACTTGTTTTGATTTTACAGAAGCCTATAGTTGGGCGACTTTAGATTTTTTAATATACTTTAGAGTTGTAGAAAAACTTTGGATATTTTAAAGAGACTTTACATAATTTAAAAAGACTTTGGATATTTCAGAGAAGCTTTGGGCGTTGAAGGAAACTATGGATATTTTAAAGAAATTGAGCTTTTATTTGACTGGTTAAGGACTGGGACTGTTAAACATTGGAATGTTTTATATTGTATCAGATAATAGGGTAAAAAAGGAAAGTCGTAGATTATTAAGTGGTTGTACGTGTTAAGTTGTCAAAGGAGTCAATTGTGCTGATTGGTTTTTGTCAACTGATACAAATCTACGGGACTTATTGCCTGAGGCTTCCCACGGAGGTCTCTGGACCAGCTTGATTGGAGGAGCTCTTGTGCATAGAATCGAGCAAGCATGGACCGGACGTCTCTGCCCTGTCTTTCAAGATGCTCTGTTTCTCCACGCTGCCCTGAGTTGGGTTGGGCTGGGCCGGCAGGCTGACTAGCCCATGAGTGCGACGGCACAGCTTCAGGCCACGTTTCGGGAGAGCAGACCTCTTCCCAAGTGTTACAGCTCTAGAACAAAAGGCTCAGACCACAGAGTAGATCTTTCACACCCTTTACTTCCCTGGATACCATACATATATATAGTTTTGGGGGATCATTCATATTTTGGCAGCAGTTGTTTCTCATTGGTTTGGGCTGAGAATCTTTATTTGCATGTTAAAGGGCTTGACTAATATTACACATCTCTCTTGCTGGGGGTCGTTGTCAGGGGGTTGGGCTGAAATCTGAGCCATGGTCTCAGGAGCAATTCACCGAATGCCTTCCGTCCCTCTGAGCAAATGAGTAGGTCTCCGGGGTTCAAAGAGGTTCTGCTCTACTGGACTTTGGCTGTCAGAACTGCCCCATTGTCCCACACAAATCTAGACAGATCTAGGAAGAAGGAATTATAATTGAAAGAATGGCTTCATAAGATTTGTCTCTGGACAAACCTTTAGGGCCCTTTCTGTTTGTCTTTTATTAATGATTTATGTGGAAGGGTTCCACCTACTTTGGATAGTACTATTCCTAGGTAGTAGGTCCTGGATGGTATAAAAAGCAGGGTGAGCAAGGCATGAAACACAAGCAAATAAGCAGTGCTTCCTCTGTGATTTCTGCTTCAGTTCCTCCCTCAAGGTTCCTACCTTGACTTCCTGCCCTCATTTGCCTTGGTGGTGGAGTCTGACCTGACACTTATAACATAAAATAAACTCTTTGCTCCTTTTGTTACTTTGGGTCATGTCATTTTATCACAGTAAAAGAGACGCTAATTAAGACAATTATTTAGGCAGCCATTTAATGGCCATCTTTTCCCAAAACCCAATATAGACAGTGGTCAAATTATATTACAACCATATACCATCTTGTCCTTTTTCATGTAAATATTAGCATACCTGTAACAGTTTGCCACAACTTACCCTAGGAGATTGACTCTTAGAATGGGGGATATGCCACCCATTACAATGGTGCTCTATGTAAACCATACAGCATAGAAAAGAACAAAAGAGAAAGGTTTCATAAAACCAAAAACCACACTGACCACTTACCAGGAAGACAAAAATCGAAGAGTACAGTAAACATAAAGTCAAAGAAGTTCAAAGTTTCCCTAACCTTGGAATCACATCAGAAAAGACAGCAATTCAAGTCAGTGAAGGCAAGGGAAAATACTAGAGGGACTTGGAAAAGAGAAAATCCCTACAGGAAATCATTCATCAGCCACTTAAGAGTCATCCCAAAACGGGAACCTAGGGGTGCCTGATCTCAGATGGTGGCCACACACTCTGGCACTCAGTGGCTTACCATGGTGATCATACACTCTGTTACTCAGTGACTTACAGGAGAGTTGGGAAGCTGTCCTACTTGGGTCACCAACAGTGCAAATGGTTGTGTGGCCCTCCCATACGTGAACACTGAAATTTAATCTTTACATTGTTTTATTTGGTAAGCCAGCAAAGTAGGAAGCCAGAGAAAACTCTGCAATCCCCATCCCTTTACTATTCTTATGAGAAATCTATAGGGAACAAAGCAAAGGCCAGAAACCAATTCAAAGTTCTGTGTTCTTCCTCTGAGTAAGTAAGTAAGGAGGAGGACCTTGTCCCTGAGGTTCATCAGACTTATCAGTTGTGTACACGCTTAAGTGCTTCCAATATGTATGAACAGACTCCATCCTACAGCACACAGTACAATGGATAACTCTATGTTAATATAACATCAAAGTGTAACATCCCTGTAATTGTACTACTCTCACTTGTGTGACTTCCAAGTTCTTGATTTCGATGACTGTACATAAGGAAATACCAACATAGATAAAATTATAAAGCTGACAATAAATTTTGTGTTTATACATTTGAAATGATCCTCTAGTGTCATCATTTTCATCTTGTACACAAGTCACCATCAATTTACTGTAACCAAAGATTTCATATGTGCAAACAATCACAATTTAAAGCTAAAGATGCGAAGACTCTTACAGCTACTATCTTGTAATAGCAAATCCTATGCCTATCTTTTTGTGCACAACACTGTATGAACATTCTATACACATTATTACGCTCTTAACACAATAGTACGACTTCAGAAAACTAGGAAATTAAATATTTAAATATCTCTCAAAGACAAATTCTTGTTCGTGGTTCCAATAAAGGTCAGGCAATGTCATGACACTCCTAATGAATGAGTTAAGTTTTTTTTTAAAGTTTTTGTGTTACTCTTCCTCATACGTCACTATCCCAAAAGAAATCCCACCGCAGGTCTGCGGCTGGCAATTTGCCAAACCTCTGCAGGGAAGAGTAGTTTGTACTGACTACTACTGCACTCTGCTTTAAATATTATTCTTGCTCTAGAATTTTATCCTATAAAAGCCGTACTAACTATGCTTCTAGATTCTAACACCCTCCAGATTGGTCCTTATCTCACTGACACATCTACCTTCAGCTGATAATACAACTTCTTTGTTTTTAAACTGGAGGTTGGAAATTCTCTGCTTGTTTCTGTAACATAGGATTATTTAAAATGCTCATAAGACATCCTTATGCTCTCAGACCTCCATGTTATCTCCAGCTGATCATTTCCAATATTGGAGGAGATGACATTTGCCTTGAGCTCATCACTTGCTACAAAAGAGAAAACAACATATTGGGGGAAGTCTTCTTGCTCTCCCACACCTGTTCATACAGGCCCACACCAACTTTCTTACCCAACACTGTCAGCAAGCCTTATAACAAGAATGTTGATGATCCTCAAAGGATTTGTTTGTATTCAAAGGCTAAAAATATAGCCTCAACATTTCTGGTCACCTTCAAGGAAGCTTAAGGTCATATGCTGAACTGACAGTGCTGCCTAGTAAAGTTATTCCTGCCCATTAAATAGAGAACCCATCACCCTGCTTCTAACATATATTCATATAATTACATGGATCTGCGTTACATCTACCAAACTCTTAGAGGCTCTATCCTGGTGAATCAAACTATACTTTTCACTCATTTATGTTTCCTGATAAATAAACTTCACAGACCTTTGTCTGTCTTTCAGCTTATGAGCCTTTTCTAATTTATCTCCATTTTCTGATAATGAGATTTCTGCACTATTTAGTGGCCCATGCAAAATCTTTTTATTTTTTTTACATGTTTTCTTTATTTACAATATCTCCTTTCCCTAATTCCCCTCCAAAAAAAAAAGAAAAGAAAAGAAAAGAGAACTAAAACAAACCCCAGTTCCTCCCCCATACCCCTGCTCAACATCACAACCCCTCCCGTTTACTGGTCCTGACATTCCCCTACATTGGGGCATAGAACCTTCACAGGGCCAAGGTCTTCTCCCATTGATGACCAACTTGGACATCCTCTGCTATAAATATGCTGCTGGAGCCATTAGTCCCACCATATCTACTCTTTGGTTGGAGTTTTAGTCCCTAGGAACTCTGAGGGTACTAGTTAGTTCATATTGTTGTTTGTCCTAAGGGGCTACAAACCCTTCAGATCCTTGGGTCCTTTCTATAGCTCTTTCACTGGGGACCCTGTACTCAGTCCAATGGATGGCTGTGAGCCTCTACTTCTGTATTGGTCAGGTACTGTCAGAGCATCTCAGGAGACAGCTATATCAGGCTTCAGTCATCCAGCACTTGCTGGCATCCACAATAGTGTCTGGATTTGATGATTGAATATGGGAAGGATTCCCAGGTAGAGCAGTCTCTGAATTGTCCTTCATTTAGTCTCTGCTCCATAGTTAGTCTCTACAACTCCATCCATGCGTATTTTGTACCCCCTTTTAAGAAGGAATGAAGTATCCACACTTTGGTTTTCCTTCTTCTTGAGTTTCTTGTGGTTTGTGGTTTGTACTTTGTGTATTCCGATCTTCTGGGCTAATATCCACTTATAAGAGAATGCAAACCATGTGTGGTTTTTTGTGTTTGGATTACCTCATTCAGGATGATATTCTCCAGGTCCATCCATTTCCCCCAAGAATTTCATAAATTCATTGTTTTTAATACCACAATTTCTGTATCCATTCCTCTGTTGAGGGACATCTGGGTTGTTTCCAGTTTCTGGCTATTATAAATAAGGCTGCTATGAACATGATGGAGCATGTGTCCTTATTACATATTGGAGCATCTTCTAGGTATATGCTCAAGAGTGGTATAGCTGGGTCCTCTGGTAGTACTATGCCCAATTTCTGGAGGAACCACCAAACTGATTTCCAGAGTGGTTGTAGCAGCTTGCAATCCCACCAGCAATGAAGGAGTGTTCCTCTTTCTCCACAACCTCTCCAGCATCTGCTGTCACCTGAGTTTTTTATCCTAGCCATTCTGACTTGTGTGAGGTGGAATCTCAGGGTTGTTTTGATTTGCATTTCCCTGATGACTAAGGATGTTGTAAATTTCTTTAGGTGCTTCTCAGTCATTCGGTATTCCTCAGTTGAGAATTCTTTGTTTAGCTCTGTACCCCATTTTTAATAGGGTTATTTGGTTCTCTGGAGTCTGACTACTTGAGTTCTTTGTATATATTGGATATTAGCCCTCTTTCAGATATAAGATTGGTAAAGATCTTTTCCTAATTTATTGGTTGCCATTTTGTCCTATTGACAGTGTCTTTTGCCTTACAGAAGCTTTACAATTTTATGAAGTCTCATTTGTCGATTCTTGATCTTAGAACATAAGCTATTGGTGTTCTGTTCAGGAAATTTTCCCCTGTGCCTATGTGCTCAAGGCTCTTCCCCACTTTCTTTTCTATTAGTTTCAGTGCATCTGATTTTATGTGGAGGTCCTTGATCCACTTGGACTTGAGCTTTGTACAAGGAGATAAGAATGGATCAATTTGCTTTCTTCTACATGCTAACCACCAATTGAGCCAGCACCATTTGTTGAAAATGCTGTCTTTTTTCCACTGGATGGTTTTCGCTCCTTTGTCAAAAATCAGGTGGCCATAGGTTTGTGAGTTCATTTCTGGGTCTTCAATTATATTCCATTGATCTACCTGTCTGTCACTGTACCAATACCATAGAGTTTTTATCACAATTGCTTTGTAGTACCGCTTAAGGTCTGGGATGGTGATTCCACCAGAGATTCCTTTATTGTTGAGACTACTTTTGGCTATCCTGGGTTTTTTGTTATTCCAGATGAGTTTGCAAATTGCTCTTTCTAAGTCTGTGAAGAATTGAGTTGGTATTTTGATGGGGATTGCATTGAAACTATAAATTTTTACTATATTAATCCTGCCAATCCATGAGCATGGGAGATCTTTCCATCTTCTGAGATCTTCTTCAATTTCCTTCTTCAGAGACTTGAAGTTTTGTCAAACAGATCTTTTACTTGCTTAGTTAGAGAGTCACACCAAGGTATTTTATATTTTTTGTGACTATTTTGAGGGGGTTGTTTCCCTAATTTCTTTCTTAGCCTGTTTATCCTTTAGGTAGAGGAAGGCCACTGATTTGCTTGAGTTAATTTTATATCTGGCTACTTTGCTGAAGTTGTTTATCAGGTTTAGGAGCTCTCTAGTGGAATTTTTGGGGTCACTTAAGTATACTATCATATCATCAGCAAATAGTGATAATTTGACTTCTTCCTTTCAAATTCATATCCCTTTAATCTCCTTTTGTTGTCTAATTGCTCTGGCTAGGACTTCAAGTACAATATCGAATAGGTAGGGAGAGTGGGCAGCCTTTTCTAGTCCCTGGTTTTAGTGGGATTGCTTCAAGTTTCTCTCTATTTAGTTTGATGTTGGATACTGGTTTGCTGTATGTTGCTCTTACTATATTTAAATGTCGACCTTGAATTCCTGATCATTCCAAGACTTTTATCATGAAGGGATGTTGGATTTTGTCAAATGCTGTCTCAGCATCTAATGAGATGATCATATGGTTTTTTCTTTGAGTTTGTTTATATAGTGAATTACATTGATGGATTTCAGAATATTGAACCATCCCTGCATCCCTGGGATGAAGCCAACTTAATCATGATGGATGATCATTTTGATGTGTTCTTGGATGTGGTTTACAAGAATTTTATTGAGTATTTTTGCATCGATATTCATAAGGGAAACTGGTCTGAAGTTTTCTTTCTTTGTTAGGTCTTTGTGTGGTTTAAATATCAGAGTAATTGTGGCTTCATAGAAAGAATTGGGTAGAGTACCTTCCGTTTCTATTTTGTGGAATAGTTTGAGGAGTATTGGTATTAGGTCTTCTTTGAAGGTCTGATAAAACTCTGCACTAAAACCATCTGGTCCTGGGAATTTTTTGATTGGGAGACTATTAATGACTGTTTCTATTTCATTAGCAGATATGGGACTGTTTAGATCGTTGATTTGATCTTGATTTAACTTTGGTACCTGGAATCTGTCTAGAAAATTGTCCATTTTATCCATGTTTTCCAGTTTTATTGAGTATAGGCTTTTGTAGTAAGCTCTCATGATTTTTTGGATTTTCTCAGTGTCTGTTGTTATGTCTCCCTTTTCTTTTCTGATCTTGTTATTAGGATAATGTCTCTGTGCCCTCTAGTTAATCAGGCTAAGGGTTTATCTATTTTGTTGAATTTTTCAAAGAATCAGCTCCTGGTTTGATTGATTCTTTGTATAGCTCTTTTTGTTTCTATTTGGTTGACTTCAGCCCTGAGTTTGATTATTTCTTGCCTTCGACTCCTCTTGGGTGAATTTGCTCCTTTTTGTTCTAGAGCTTTCAGATGTACTGTCAAATTGCTGGTGTATGTGCTCTCCAGTTTCTTTTTGGAGGTATTTAAAGCTATGAGTTTTCCTCTTAGGACTGCTTTCATTGTGTCCCATAAGTTTGGGTATGTTGTGGCAACATTTTCATTAAACTCTAGAAAGTCTTTAATTTCTTTCTTTATTTCTTCCTTGACCAAGTTATCATTGAGTAGAGTGTTGTTGAGCTTCCAAGTGTGTGTGTGGGCATTCTATTGTTTATGTTGTTATTGAGGAGCAGCCTTATTCCATGGTGATCTGATAGGATACAAGGAATTAGTTCAATCTCCTTGTATCTGTTGAGGCCTGATTTGTGACAAATTATATGGTCTATTTTGGAGAAGGTACCATGAGGTGCTGAGAAGAAATATATATCCTTTTGTTTTAGGATAAAAAGTTCTATAGATATCTGTTAAATCCATCTGTTTCGTAACTTCTGTGTCTCTGTTTAGTTTCTGTTTCCATGATCTGTCCATTGCAGAGAGAGTGGGGTGTTGAAGTCTCCCACTATTATTGTGTGCAGTGCAATGTGTGCTTTGAGCTTTAGTAAAGTTTCTTTTATGAATGTAGATGCCCTTTGATTTGAAGCATAGAGGTTCAAAATTGAGAGTCCATCTTGGTAGATCATACCTTTGATGAATATGAAGTGTCCCCCCTGATCTTTTTTTATCACTTTAGGGTGAAAGTCGAATTTATTTGAGATTAGAATGGCTACTCCAGCTTTTTTCTTGGGACCATTGGCTTGGAGAATTGTTTTCCAGCCTTTTATTCTGAGGTAGTGTCTGTCTTTGTCACTGAGGTGGGTTTCCTGTATGCAGCAAAATGTTAGGTGCTGTTTATGTACCCAAGCTCATAGTCTATGTCTTTTTATTGAGGAATTGAGTCCATTGATATTAATAGATATTAAGGAAAGGTAATTGTTGTTTCCTGTCATTTTTGTTGTTAGAGTTGGAAATCTGTTCATGTGGCTATCTTCTTTTAATTTAGTTAGAAAACTACTTTTTTGCTTTTTCTAGGATGTAGTTTCCCTCCTTGTATTGAAGTTTTCCATTTATTACCCTTTGAACAGCTAGATTTGTGGAAATATATTGTGTAAATTTGGTTGGTTTCTCCATCTATGGTAATTGAGAGTTTTGCTGGGTATAGTAGCCTGGGCTGGCATTTGTGTTCTCTTAAGGTCTGTATGACATCAACTCAGGATCTTCTGGGTTTCATAGTCTCTGGAGAGAAGTCTGGTATAATTCTGATAGGCCTGTCTTTATATGTTATTTGACCTTTTTCCCTCACTGCTTTTAATATTCTTTCTTTGTTTTGTGCATTTGGTGTTTTGCTATTATGTGACGGGAGGAATTTCTTTTCTGGTCCAGTCTATTTGGAGTTCTGTAGACTTCTTGTATGTTCATGGGCATCTTTTTCTTTAGGTTAGGAAAGTTTTCTTCTATAAGTTTGTTGAAGATATTTACTGGCCCTTTAAGTTGGAGGTCTTCACTCTCTTCTATACCTATTATCCTTAGGTTTGGTCTTTTCATTGTGTCTTGGATTTCCTGGATGTTTTGGGTTAGGAACTTATTACATTTTGTGTTTTCTTTGACTGTTGTGTCAATGTTTTCTATGGTATCTTCTGCCCCTGAGACACTTGCATCTATGGTTCCTGACTTCTTTCCTAGGATTTCTATCTCCAAAGTTGTCTCTCTTTGTGATTTCTTAACTATTTCTACTTCCATTTTTAGATCCTGAATGGTTTTGTTCAGTTCCCTCACCTGCTTGGTTGTGCTTTTCTGTAATTCTTTAAGAGATTTTTGTAGTTCCTCTTTAAGGCTTCTACTTATTTACTTGTGTTCTCCAGTAATTCTTTAAGTGATTTTTGTGTTTCCTCTTTAATGGCTTTAACCTCTTTAACTGTGTTCTCCTCTATTTCTTTAAGGGAGTTATTCATGTCCTTCTTAAATTCCTGTATCACCATTGTGAGATATGATTTTAGATCCAAATCTTGCTTTTCTGGTGTTTTGGGATATCCAGGACTTGCTGTAGTGGGAGTACTAGGTTCTGATGAAGCCAAGTTGTCTTGATTTCCTTTGGTAAGATTCTTGCATTTGTCTTTTGCCATCTGTTAATCTCTGGTGTTATATGTTCTTGCTGTCTCTGGCTGGAGCGTGTTCTTCCTGGGGGTCTGTAAGCACTTCTGGGAGATCAGCTCTCCTCAGGTAAGACCTGTGTGCAGTGGGCTGTGGATCAGTCATCCCTCCTGAGTCCTGTGGTCAGAACAAACCCTGAAGACAGGCTTTCCACTTGCAGGGAAGGGGCAGAGAGGGCTGTGGATCTGCAGTACCTCCTCCTAGATAAAGAGGAAGGTAAAAAGGATACAAAACCTTTCTCTAAGAAGGAGATATGCTACATGCATCTGTAAAATATTGTTGTCAGGGAGTTGTTTGGTTTGGGTTCCACTGGTTCTAGAGATAAATTCCTAATTTCATGTACTCTTTTACTGTTTTCTGCCTTACACTACAGATTTTTCAACTTGACAGTATTCTGGGTTTGGTTGTTGTGATGGTAGAGGTGGTGCTGGTGATGGTGCTGGTGCTGGTGGTGCTGGAGGTGGTGGTGCAGTGTAGTGATGATGGTGGTTCACTGGTAGTGCTGTTGATAATGCTGGTGGTGATACCAGTGGTGATGCTGGAGGTGTTGTTGGTGATATTGTTGGTGGTGCTGGTGGTGATGTGGTCTTGCTGATGTTGGTGATGGGGGTTTACTGGTGTTGATGATGCTGCTGGTGCTGGTTGTGCAGGTGCTAATGTTGTTGGTAGTGCTGGTAGTGGTGTTGGTGGTAGTGATTATGGTGTTTTACCTTATTTAAAAAATTTAGTTTTGCCTTCTTTTCAAACAAATTGATCTATCTGTACTCTTATTGCTAATTCAATTTTCTCAAATCTTGTTTGGATAAAAAAGAACATGTGCTAAATGAAAATACAATCTGCATAAAAAGCAGAACAGACCAATTAGGTAATGACCCACTTTACATAGTATTATACTAATTAACGTGCATGAATGTTTTAGGGCTGTTATTTCTAATTTATACATTAAATCAGACATAAGGAAAGGGATGCATCTGCTATGATGTCTTGTCAATATTTTGTCAAGCAAATAAAAAAATTCATACTAACTGTCACATTTCACATAGATACAATATGTTCTTTAGAAGACACACAGAAGTAAAGAAGTAAAAAGAAAAGAGATGTGAGTATAAAAGAGTGGATATATACCTAAATAAGAAAGAGTAGTCTATTCCATAGTTTTGCATTGCTCAGAATATCAGCTAGTCTTGGGACATTATTCACTCTCAGTTCACATGAGTATTGCCAGACTACTATAGCAAAAGTGAAAACAACTGTCCAATATCTAAATGCCTTTTCTACTTGAACGCACTAGAACATCCGATCTCTGAAGAGCTCAAAAGCCTGCGGTAACTCTGAATCTGTAACCTCAATTATTTACAAAAAAATAAAATAAAAATAAAAGTGAAAAGGTAGAAGGATATGGAAGTCACATCCCAGAGGGAAGTTCCACTGCGTAAAGCTGCCTATAATCTGAATTCTTGGTCTAGTTCAGTAAATATTCAAAGCCTTGCTGGTACTGTTTTTCTAAAAATTTGAAGCTAACTAAAATGTTTTAATATTTTGGAACTGGGAAACTGATTGTATAGTTAGCTGTTGAAAGGGAAAAATATTAGATAAAGAAACTCAGAAATAAATCCATGTATCTATAACTAATTGATTCTTGAGAAACACATCAAAAACACACCATACATAAAAGACAGCTTCTTCAATACATGATTTTAGGAAGATCTATATTTATATTTAGAAAAAAAAGATTCCTATCTTTCAACAAACACAAAAACCAACTCAAAATAGATCAAAGACATAAACCTGAGGCTTCAAACTACAAAACTGCTCAAGGAAAGCATGGGGGAAACATTGAAACACATCAATATCAGTAATGATTCTGTAGATAAGACCCCAAAAGCACAGCAAACAAAAGCAAAATCATAGAGCAATAGGATTATATCAGTTAAGAGAGTTCCATGCAACAATAGAAAGGATCAAGAGGAAGAAGAGATTACTAAAAATAATAACCTTTGAAGAATATCATTCTAATAGATTCCCTGTGTCCAACTCTTGATAAAAAGTACTTCATAACTAGAAAACTGTCACACAACACATGTCTACTTCAGTAGCATATGCATGTCAGAGACGTGTTTATATGACCTTTCTACATTAACTATACAGCCTGAGCCTAATCTCTTGTCCTATTGTCATGAGTAGGTTTGGTATTTTTACATGAATTATATGGAAGAATGAAAACAAGTTTGAATAAAACCAAGATTTATTATGAAAATTACCACAATTGTATTGAATGGAACAGTCCTGAGAATAAAAGGGAGGGTTGAGGTCACAACTACACAACTACTGAGCTACTTTGTAAAGACTCCTTTGTTTTCAAGAATCAAACAAAGAAGATGATGGAGACAAAGATTAGGAAGAGGAGACTAAGGACTAAGTATAGTAGTAGTAAAGCACTAATAGTGTCAGCTTTTGAAAGAGATGTTAATGAAAAACATCTAGAATCTTATTGTACTGGCAATTCTAGATTGTTCATATGACAAATTGTAAACTAGGAGAACTTCCACAACATTTACTCATTTCCAGCTCTTTCCAACTGAAGAATATTTCACATTACCTTTGCTATTTAAATTTAAATTCCCTAATTTTATTCAGTATCCTATCCAGACATCCCTCCAAAGTCATATTTTTTTTTTCTAGGCAATATTCTTCCACAAAATTTAGAAAACTAAAACAATTATCTTCAAACTCTCACACAAGAAATAGATGTCAAAAAGCCTATTTTTTGGAACTTATGATTAAAAAGTAGTGGTACAGCTAGCATGAAAAGGGGCTTCACAGAGACTGTGACAATATTACTCAGGGGTCCTTCATAATGAGAAGAAAAAGTCTCTTGTTTGACCTCTCACAGAGAGAAAACATCACAAGGAGCACAAACACATCATACCATCTTGTCATGTTAATAGCTTGTCTTCCTTATAATATACAACAACATTGCATTTCATTCTCATTATTTTGGACAAAGTTTTCCAATTGTGTGGATGCATACAAACTGATGCTCAGGCCTTTGAAATTCTTGCCAAAGAATAGATGACAGAAATTTTTTTCTTCCCTTTCAAATGACCACTTCTGGTTTCCATACTTCAAGTTGCATGAAAGCTCAGTTTATTCTAACAGGGGCTGATAGAGTGGATACTGACTCTTTCTACATTTGTTCAGTAGGAAGAAATAGTGACTCTTGTTGGAACAGTTCTTCATTTGTGGGGACCCTTGATAGCCAATGCAGAGTTCATAGAGAAAGCCCTTGCCTGTGATCACAAGGATTCAAGAAATGGTGGAATTGGAGCCATAGGTAACACCCCCCCCCCCCGAAGAATAAGGCATTTTGCTCTTAGTATCTTTTACAAGTATCATGTATTCCCTAAAATCTGTTAAGAATAGGTAATAGAGTTAGATATGAATTAAATTCCATGTTTACCAACTGGAAGCTGTGAGACTTGGATCCCTGTTTCTTCATTAATATTATAAGGGTAATAATATATTCTGAAATAATCTTCTGGACAAAAAACAGGAATTCAATGATCTCATCACTTCTTCCCTAATGCAGGTAGCCTACACAAGACCATCATGACTTACAAAACTGTTCAACTGCTTCCAATGTCAAGAAGTCTAATTAAACAAATATAAAAGGCAATGTGCCTTTGCTAGGAGGTGAAGAACATATGTGACAAAGGCGAATATCAGCACACAGAGCCACATTCCTAACAGTGTCACTGAGCCCACCCAGGTAACCATGGTCACTTCCAAGGATAACTAGACACAGAGCCTATCTTTTTTCTATGTTGTCCTTCCTGCTGTGACCAGGACTCTAGAAGAGTGTAATAAGACTGAGTGAAGAGCACAAGAACTGAAGCTGAAGGACAGTATAGTACATTGTGTCAACATAACAATAATACAGAAAAGTAAATTATAGTTTCCATAGTCCTCATGAGAGCAAAGCCTTTAAGAAAATAGTCAAGGCAGTACCCTGGAGATCCTCTGCCTTTGTTCTTGCTTCAAGTGTGTTAGGACAGAACAGACCAAGGGACTCCCTCTTTGTTAGCTTCTAACAGCCTTCTAATCCATCCAGTCACAGCTCTAGGACCATCTCTCTCACCATAGGTTCTATGGACCAGCCAGTACCACCTCTTTTTAGTTATCTCCATACTGCTGATCAGACATGACCTGGAATATTCTGATACTGAAAGGAAAGCCTCCCTCAATCGCCTGTCAACTTAGACCTGCTGACTTCCTACAGGTAACTCTACTATTTGGGGCTTCTATTTTGACAGGGTGATGTAGCTCTGCAAGATGGAGGCTACTTCTGTGAATTGGTCAAAAAGCATGACGTCACCCTCTGATCTTCTCAAGTTGCAAAATGATCGCAGGAGCTATCTGCTCTTCCAGGATGTCCAGAAGTCATCTAAATATGACTAAATATGAGTGTGGTAAAACCCATGAGGTTGTAAACACTGTCATGGCCCTGGAAAAGAACCTGAAATGGACTTTCTTGGATCTTCAAGGTTGGAGTTCTGTCCTCACAGACCCATAGCTCTGTGACTTCCTAGAAAACCACTTTCTTGTTGAAGAGGTGAAGCTGATCAATAAGATGATGGGTGATCACATGACCAAGCTCTACAGAATACCCAGACCACAAGCTTTCTCTACTCTACACCAACCAGATTCTGATGTCATTTCACAACTCACCAGCCACTAGGCAGCATTGTAACCACCCAAAAGTCGCTCCCAAGCTTTGGACAAGGTTAAAAGAAAGCTTTTTTTGAAACAGACAGACAGACAGAAAATGAGAGGGAGGGAATTTTTTAAAAGGCATGTAAAAATCATAAACTTCAAATGAAGTATTGAGAGTAGCAGAACTTATTTTACCACAAAAAAAAAAAAATGAACAATGTGGGTGATTATTTCTAAATGTGTGTGTGTGTGTGTGTGTGTGTGTGTGTGTGTGTGTGTGTGTAGATTTGTACATTTGTGCAGATATCTGCATGCCAGAAGTGGCTATGGATGTCCTACAGCTAGATTGACAGGAGCTTGTGAGCCATTTGATGTGGGTACTGGGAACCAAACCCAGATACTCTACAAAAGCAGCAAGTTTTCCTGATCACAGATCTATCTCTCCATCCCTACATGTGATTATTGACACATAACAGAAGACAGGAAATAAGTACAGGTACCCCCGAGGTATGTTTTACAAACAATGATAGCATCTATTTAAATTTTTTAATTTTTAAAAAGATTCTAATAATCACTAAAGTGACTGGCATGGCATGGAAAACCTGGGGCAGTAGTAGTGGGTTTTCTTTGGTGGTAACCAAAGCTGTCTAACTGACCTTAAGGTCTATTCAACAAGTGGAAAGCCATATCTGGTACTGGAAGTCAAACCATAATTTCTTTTATTTTTGAGATTACATTATAATTATATTCCCTCCCTCTTCTTCTCCCCTCCAAGCTCTAGTTGAACAACATTTCTTTCTTTCGAATTCCTGGACTTTTTTTTGTTTAATGGTTGTGTCTATGTAAATACATATATACCTGGTAAGGCTAATGAAGTCATGAATCTTGGAACCAAAACTACAACCACCCCTTTGCAAAAACAAAACCAAACACCAAAAACAAAACAGAAAACAACATAAATGTTTGTCCTTAAAATTTATCAAGGAAACTTCTTTTTGCAACAGATGCAAACCATTCCTTAAAACTGCATCTGGTCAAAATGTGAAACCGTGATGCCAAGTCTGAATGGATAAATCTACAACACAACTCTAGCATCTTAGGCTCTGGCACCATTGCAGAAGAGGGAGTGGAAAGATTGTAAGAACCAAGAGAGCAGGAGTTTCCTGTGAGATTGTGTCTCCTAGAATGACAGAAGCTACACCCTTAATGTTTCACCATCAGAGCTGTCAAACAGGAGCTGAAGAAGGACAATAACCAGGATGTTGGGATGAGAGAAAAGCCTGTGAGTGCAGAACTCTACACAAAAACTACAGGTAACTGAGAAAGGCTTGCCCCCAGAGGAATAGTCTTCCCCAAGAAAGAGCACACCAATTGGTTGTCAAATACCAAATCTGTCAATCCTAAAATCATACATACAAATAACATTATCCAGACTGAGCAGGTTTTATTTATGTATTTGATTAAATGACAAGCCATAAATTTGAAAGAACAAGAAGGAGTATATGGGAGGGATTGGAGGGATGAAAGCGGAGGAAGAAATGTAATAAAATTATAATCTAAAACAAAAAGAAAAAATGGAACTTTATTTCACAAAGTATACTAATTGATGTAATAGGAATAAAGCAAATTGATAAATGGAGTCCAGTCATGGAGGCCAGCCCTTTTAAATATCAACAATCCTGCATGAGTCATTGTATCTCTTGTGGAAAGAGGTCTTGATCTCTGTCCTAGTCACAAGTTCTTGTGAAGCAGAAATTAAAGTTCAGTGTAAGGAAAGCATCTCTGAAAATCCAAAGTCCTAAAAGGGGACTTGGAGTCATCAAGACCACACCCATCCAATATGGAACCTGGAAGGTATCGTCCTTTTGTTCCTTTCACGTTTTCACGGAAGTGTTCTGAAGAAGGAAGGGTTAATGGTTCACTTTTCAACACTACAGGTTATCCATTCTATCTAAGAATGAACAGCTTCAATTGCTTCTGGAATCAGTGCAAAGCAAGCTGTAGATGGAAAATGTAAGCTCCCAGTCGGCCTCATGAGTACCCAGGGAAATTCAATTTCAGCCAGAGAGAGCAGCTGTGGAATAAGCAGGCCCATCAGGATTTCCAGATTGTTCAGGATGCAGCCTCTCTGCTGAAGATGGTTGAGGAAATTACATTTTTCTGTGACCTTGCACCTTTCAATTTCTCTCACAGCTCTTTCCCTCGATGTGTACTAGAACCCTGCCATGTTTAGCTGTTTAAGCTCTAGACATTTGGAACTTATGAACATGTACTGCTAATTAAATTCCCTTGCATAATTTTCCTCAGCTGGCCAAAAAAAACATTACAAATACCAATACATTTTAAGTCTTAATTTATGGGCATGAAGGTTTTATGCAACTATCACAGCTTCACGTTACGAGAAAATATTTTAAATTGCTAGGAGAATAAAAGAGTACTAGAGAAATCACAACATTTTTCTCTCTAATATAGCTTTCCACATGGTATAATTGGAGGATGGGTGTGTGTGGGAAAACATATTAGGATGATACCTTACCTTTTAATCAACCAGGACCCCCTCTAAGAATGTCAGGCATTTGAGATGCTGGGACAGGCCTTTTGATAAGGGACTTTGACTAGTTTGAACATAAAATCATGGTTTTGTTTTTTTTTTTTTGCATAAAGCTCTCATAAAAATCACACTGGGGGAAATTCTAAATTTGCGTCTCATGCAGATGAGAATTGGTGATACTTCACACCACTCTGAATAATGATCTTGGAGTTTCTACTTAAATGAGGAACGTGGAAGCTGTGCTCAAAATCCCATCACGAATTTCACTACTCATTTTGCAGAAACAACTAATTCATCATTTCAGTCTCCCTTCCCGGGAGTTTTTTTTTCTGAGTCGAACTTGGTGAGGGGCGGGGCGGAGCTGGCATAACAGGTATAGTGGGGAAAGCAGCTGTGTCTTTAATTTGGAACACTGAGGCCTTGGTGAGTTATATTCTCAACAGTGAGACAAAGGTTGCGTTTTAAAACAGACAGGAGCTTTCTGCATCTGAACACTCATTGACACAGTTTTGTGTGACCTTATACAAAATTTTGCCTCGTTTTTATACTAGATGTCAGCGCGTAAACACAGCTGCTGATGTCTGCCCTACCAGTGTAGGTCTATGGTGGAGATAATGTCCAAGGGAAAAGATGTATTTAAATGTTCTTTGGAAAATGCAAAACAATGTCAAGTATGAAGTATGATTAAGGTATAAATTTCAAGTGCATACCAGCTGGGACCTTGTAGAGAGGGTCAGAGACCAGGAACAACTGGCAATTTTCCCAGTCAGTATGTAATTGCTGCTCCATTTCCAGCATGGGCTTTCTCTTAACCTCTTGAAAGGGTGGCACGGAGGCTGCCAAAGGGCCATCACAGAGATGCTATAGGTCTGCTTTATTTCTTTCCAAGTTGAAAATAGTCCGAGACATGCCCCTGATCAGCTGGGATTGCCAAGAAATTCTATAGAAAGAGTTGCAACTCATATAGAAGCATAAAAGAATATGAATTTCATGGGGGAATCAAAAGTTTTTTTTTATTAGAGGATTTCACTGCTTACATGTGTCAGCTGCAAGAGTGATGTTTCCAATAAGCACTCGCTATGCTTCTGCACGTGTGTGCTTGGCTATCAGCTCTCTGCCTGTCTCAGATCTCTTAAAATGATCACAATGAGCCTTGTAATAACACTCAAATTCAAATGACTCATGACATGCACTTCAACAAACTTTGCTCATCTTTCGCATGTAAACGTTCTTCTTCTGAATTTTGTGGTTTTGAGTTTTTGTTTGGTTTTTTATCTCACTTTGACCTCATCCATCCACTCCTGATGTTCACCTCACACCATGCGAACCCCGATTCAATTTATGTGCCATAGAAGAACGGAAGTTTTGTACTTGGTCACTGCTGCAGTTTGGATGTGGTTTATCCCTCTGAAGCTTACATAGCAAAGGCTTGACCTCCAGCCTGTGGTACTACTGGTAGTTTGCGGTAGAAATTAGGACTCACTAAAAGGAAGTTAGGATATTAGGGAGGGATCCTTTGCTCTCTTTTGTTTTCTGGTCACCCTGAGGAGAACTACAGCTTATGGCAGGCTTTTCTAGCATAGTCATGAAGAAAGAGGACCAAACTACTGTAGACTGAAATCTGAGAGACCATGAGCCAAGAGAAACCCCTTATAGTTTTATTTTATCAGGCATTTTGTCACAGAGGAAGAAATCTCATATATACAAGAGCATGTAAATTCAAATGTTACATATTTTGATTGAAAGTTTTAGAAAATCTCTGAAAATACTTTTAAAAAAAAATGTTTGGCTTATTCTCCTCTCTGGGCCACTATGCACTCTTTTTATTTTAAGATATATTAATTTTTTATGTATACATGTATGAAAGATATGTATACACATGAATGCAGGTACATGCAGAATCCAGAAGGCATTAGACTCTCTGGGGCTGGAGATACAAGTAGTTGTGAGGCGCCATATGTGGGTGTGGGGACGGTAACTAGAATCTTATTTAAGAACAGCAAGTGCTCTTAACCACTGAGCGCTTATTCTAGACCTAACCACGATGAACTCTTATTCTCTTAGTTATATTCTGTTTCTCAAAGAACCCCTGAAAACTAAGTAAATAATTTACATTTAAATTATTATGTTATTATGTTAATGAGTCTTTAAAAATACCTTGACTTACCTAAAGATTAAGGGCATTGAAACATTGCAGGATAAATGTTAATTAATTTTTCCAGAAGAGTGTAATGTTGAGGAGGGAGACTAAAACAAACATCTTTTCCTCACTGAGGCCTTTACATGAGTGGAGAATGAAAAGAGACTGAAAGGTGAAATTAGGGGGCAAAAACTTTTGGTTAAGAGAAAATATTTGAGTGAGTAAACTTCAATCTATGTGATTTTTGACAACAGAAAAGAGTAGATTTTCTTGTGTGCCAAGGCAGGGTCCTGATTGTTCATCCACAAACAAGAGTATATATTATATTTGTATGATAGTCTAGATTATTAAAATTCTTGTTTAAAGGTGGGCCAATCTGATTGTCACAATGAAAACAAATGCATAACAAAACTACCTAGTTCGTTGTACATTGCTGCCATTATTCA
Source organism: Montemys delectorum (assembly GCA_019843815.1). NCBI lineage: Eukaryota > Metazoa > Chordata > Mammalia > Rodentia > Muridae > Montemys > Montemys delectorum. The sequence continues at coordinate 34,326 of JADRCD010221560.1, read as the reverse complement.
CAGTGTAGAAAGAACAATGGCCACAGAAGAGAATGTTCACAAGGGCTTCCTCACTTATGCATAAAGGAGAAGCAGGGTATATTTATGAACTCCAAAAGGAATTCTAGAAAAGACACTAAAGAAGTTTCGATCTGACAAGGGAAAGTCTTAGAAATACTACAATTTAAAATTGAAAGGGATTATTAAATTAAAACACTCATTTCGCAAGTAAGGACATTGAAGACCAATTAAAGTTTTTGACCAGTGAAACTGATTAATGGCTCAAATAACAAACTGCCTACTATGGGAACATGAGGACCTGAGTTTGGGTCTCCACCCAAAAAAATCTCTGGCCTCCTTATATATCTGTATGCATGATGTGTACACACCCCCAAAACCTGCACATATCTATGCACGCATGCACACACACGCACACACCTCATTTTCTCAGGGACCTTTATGTTGTCAGTGCAAAGCTGAGGTTAGGAGCTTCCAGTAGTCTACCTGCTGGAGAGAAGCCAAGAGCCCGTTTCCTCAGGAGAGTTTTGTAGGACAGAAGGTAATGGCGGTGTGGGTGTGACTTATCTTGCATTGCAGAGAGGTGTTACTTCCTATTCAAAATCACCTTAAGACCTTTGTCTACAGACTTCCCTCTAACTAGTTTCTATTTTAGGGATCAAATCATTATAAACACCTGTTTCAAGGCTAAAATAAGTTAGTCAGAGTTCACTAGTCAATGGTGACATCTAGTGGACATCTAAAAAAATGTCTGTATTTGTACCTGAATGTTCCAGGACCCTGGGGGAAAATGTGAACTCTTCACAGTAGTGAGACCTGGTCTCTAGCATGAGGGTAGAGCTTAGGGAAACACAAAGCAGGCTTCAAATGGACTTAGATAAAATTCAGGAGATCTTTTAATCATATTTCTTTTTATTTATAGATATGTATGCGTACCTGCTTGTCTGTGCATGCACCACAGACTGCAGGTGCCCTCTGCTGTCAAAATGCAGTGTCAGAGACCTGGAAAGTGTAGTTTCACAGTGTTGAAAGCTGCCCACTATGGTGAATGCTGAAAACTAGACCCAGGTCCTCTGTAAGAGCAGTGAGTGCTCTTAAGTGCTTAGCCATCTCTCCAGGCCTGAGGCAGAATCCTTTCAGAAGGCAAGTAGCTACAAAAGCAATCCGTTCTTCAGAGAATATAATTTTCTTGGTAGTTTATTATCTTTTAAAACAGTATAGTTAATGTAGGAGGTAAATAAAACAAAAACTATGTGTTCTTTCCTTTTACTCTTACTAGTTCTACAAGAGAAGGAACAAGATTTAAAAAAAAAAAAAGAACAGCAAAGAATAATAACCCTGTTTATATCTATAACTTTAAAACACAAAGGTATGAACACTTGTGACCACAATAAAAGTAGACAAAACTGTGAACAAGTTATCCAGATATCAAAGGGACAGGAGTTTAGTAGGCAAGAATGAATTTCAAAGCCAGAAAGGCAATGTTGGTGGTCCATCCAGCATCAGGAAGTGACACTGCTCTATGCTACACGCGTGAACAGATGAAGTCAGAGTTCTTCCAGGATTCTACTACACACTAAGCAGGTGCAGCACTGGTTAAGGGGGAGGGTGGATGGGGAATGAAACCACACTGTGAAGCAGCTAGGGAAGGACAGCCAAGGAAAGAGAGACTGTGGATCGCTCAGAGGGTGATTGTGGATGGCTCAGTGGGTGTCCCCAAGGACTGATGTTGTAAAAGTGAGATGAGTCCCTATCCCAACCTCCTACCATATACTATGACACAAGCTATGATAGTTAATGTAATTCACTAACTCAGCTCAGTCATATTAACAAATATTTTCTCAAATATTAATCTCAATGTTTCTGAAAATTATATTTTTGGTGATATTTGAATAAAATAGGACATATATATGTATATCTAATGAATATATATGTGTGTATGTGTGTGTATATATATATATATATATACATATACATATACTCAACATATAACTGATCCCCTTGAGTCCAAAAGATATACTGCAAGTCTTACTATCATGAGGCAATTCTTAAAAGCTAAAAGTAAGATAACAGGTTTCTCTCTCTTGTTCTCTCTCTCCCCATATATATGTATACATGTACACATATGTATATGTATGATATATGCATGCATTATGTTTTCTATGTGCACATGAGGTACATGAAACAATATAGATATGTAATATATATGGAATTTATAATATCACAATTTGAGAATAGAATAACTTTTTAACAATTAAATCCCTGCTACAGCCTATCCCTTGTTGGGGTGCTAAGCAGTTGTCCCAGCAGCTGCCTTAAGAAAGGCTCTGAAGTTAATAAGACCCACTGTTCCACGGAGATCCACTGACATTGTCTCACAGCACTGTATACTGGCCTCTCTTTGGTGCTCCAAACAAATCTCAGCCAGTCCCACACATGACCTGACGCTCTGTCAGACTCTTCAGTGAAGACACCATCCTCTTGTAGTCAGTGGCTATGCTGAAGCATACCTGGAAGGCCTGGGATTCTCTCCAGCTGCCAGTGGGAAGCTAAGTGGGAAGAAAGCTATTCCTCCTCTTATTCACCTAAACCTGTCTGCATCACTGGTGGGGGTGGAGTCCGGGGAAGTGTGCGTTTGTACTGAGCAGACATTCAGGGCAGAACAGTCAAGCACTCACCTTCTTTGCTCTTCTTCTATGCCATTGATTTGTCAGGCTCAGCAGCAGCAGCATTGCTCTCAGGGGCTATGTTTAAATGTCATTTCTCATTAAAGGAAATACACAATTCAAACTGATGGCTGAACATCAAACACTTGAACCAAAAATTGTATCTTCAAATGCATGACAGAGTAGTGATAGCTTTTTAATGTTTTCACTATGTTGTGCTGGAAACATAACATGAGATCTATGTTCTAAAATGGGCAAGTGTAAAATTCACTTGACTCTAGACTCAGTGCTGATAGCAGATCCCTAGAGTTTGTCTTCTCTAAGGGAAACTCTCTGCTTTTTTATTAATGTCGTTATGTCCCTTCCAGCTCTTGCCAATCACCAGTTGTTTCCTGTGGATTCTCTGACTAACAAGATGAGATTTCTCATGTAGGCAGGTTTTAACAAAACCAAACCACCCAAGCAAAAAATGGGGTGTAGAACTAAACAGAGAAATCACAACAGAGAAATCTTGAATGACTGAGAAGCACTTAAAGAAATGTTCAAATTCCTTAATGATCAGGGAAATGCAAATCAAAATGACCCTGAGATTCCATCTTACCCCAATCAGAATGGCTAAGATCAAAAACCCAGGTGACAGCAGATGCTGGCGAGGGTGTGGAGAAAGAGAAACACTCCTTCATTGCTGGTGGGATTGCAAACTGGTACAACCACTCTGGAAATTAACCTGGTGGTTCCTGAGAAAACTGGAAACAGATCTACCTGAAGATCCAGCTATACCACTCTGGGACATATACCTAAAAGATCAAGTGGAGGAATGAGGTTGCCATCCCACAATCAAACGCTCTGACCCTGTCTGAAGGGACTGCAGGGACAAAAACAGAGAACAAGAGAGAAAGGAGGTCCAGTGACAGACAGGTCCAAACTGGGATCCAGCTCAAGGAGAGGCCCCAGAACCTGACAATGTTCCTGATGCTGTGGTGTGCTTGCAGACAGGAGCCTAGCACGACTGCCCTCTGAGAGGCCCAACAAGCAGCTGAGTCAGATGCAGATACTGGTACCCAACCAATAGACAGAAGCCAGGGACCCCTGTGATTAAATTGGGGGAAAGTGGGAGCAAGTTGAAGAAGAGGGCAGCCCCATGGGAAGACCAGCAGTCTCAATTAACCTGGACCCCAGAGACCTCTCAGAAACTGAGCCACCAACCAGGCAGCATACATCAGCTGATGTGGGGCCCATGACACATTCACAGCAGAGGACTGCCTGGTCTGGCCTCAGTGAGAGAAGAAGCACCTATCCTCTAGAAACTTGAGGCCCCAGGGAGTGGGGAGTTCTGGTGAGGTGGGAGTGGGGGATGGGAATGTCCTCTTGCAGACTGGAGGAGGACCTATGAGATGGTGAGTAGTAAGGTGGCAGACAGGAGGGGGGAGGAAGACTGGATTATAAAAAAAGGGATTAAAGAATAAAACAACAACAATGTCTCTCTTCTGAGTGCTTTATTCTGCTCATCACAGTTCCACCTCTGTTGTCTTATGTGATGAACTTTTCCTTTTTACTGAGTAATACTTTTTGGTGTTTTATGGTACTCTTGTCACTTTTAGATTATTTTACATATCTTGGATCTACGAAAATGATGCCATCTTAAACATGGCAGAGGCTATACCTCCTTTATATCCTGACTCTCAGTTCTATTGAGTAAAATCCATGAACTTGCTGGATAAGAGTTTTAATTTGTTAGGCAAACCTTGTACGACTTTACATAGTAACTGCACAATTTCGTCCCTCTCCCAAGAGTCTTCCCATTTCTCCACATCCTCATCAACACTTGTCTTTCAACAGTAGTCACATTGCCTGACCTGAGACAATCTCTTCTATTTTCCTGATTATTGGTAACACTGGGTTCTCATACTCTGGTTGTTTATTCTATACCTTCTTTTGAAAAATCCCTAAGCCTCAATCCATCTTTCAATTTTGTTACTAGGTATTTGTGCTGTGGCATTGCAGAACTCATTATGTCCTTTGGGAATCCAGCCCTTAGCAGATACATGACTTGTGAATATTTTAAGTTGTTTTGTGTGTGTGCAGAGCTTTGTATTGTGATGTGATTCATTTGCCTATATTGATTTCAACATATGTACAGGTTGGTACCAGATACAGGCTTGTTGATTTTAATTGAGAGAGGTATTCTAGTTATGAAGAATAGGCTATTACTTGGTTGTAAAAATTCTCACTTAACAAGTTGCTTTATTTTGTTCAAATGGGAACAGTGAGATAGTTTGGGTATGTAAAAGTCCTTGCTGCATAATCCTAATGACCTGAGCTTGATCCCCAGACCACACATAAAGGTTGGAGGAGAGATCCAATTTCATGAAGTTACCCTATGATCCTTGTACATACTTTATAAACATGCACATTATTATTATTATTATTATTATTATTATTATTATTATTATTTAAAAGTAGTTTGCCCAGTTGGCGCTTGGCTCATAAAGTACCAATAATTTTTAAGGAAATAATATAAAATTCTTTTATCCTTTTTTTCACCTTTATGGTTAAAATATCTTGTCATCATTTAGTTTCATTGCTGGTTTCTATTGATAATTAATACTTGATTGTGTGTATGTCTGTAGTACATGTGCATACATGGATGTACACATATTCGTGAGCATACAAATGTGTATAGAGGCCACATACTGACCTCTTCCTCAATCATTACCCCCTGTATTTGTTGAGATAGTACCTTTCACTAGACTTGGACTTTGCCAATTCTGCTGGTCTAGCCAGCCAGCTTGTACAGGGAACTCCTGAGTAGGCCTCTGGAGCACACAATAAATAGCAAGTGGCTCACTGAGCTACCGGATTTTCTATGCATGCTGGAAATCCAAATCCTAGTCTTCAGGCTTGCTTGCCACTTTGTCCACTGAGTCAGCTCCTCAACCAATCTAATTAATTTTCAACACAGCTTAAACAGTTTTGCTTTTTCCAGAGGGGGGAAAAATATTTTAAAATGTCCTTTCACATCCAAAGGCCAATTCACTCTAAATGTCAATTAAATATATATGGCTTTTAATTTATCAAAGAGCTTCCTGTAGCTTCTAAATCAGAGACTACCTACAAGAACAAAGCACAGTCGATGAAAGACAGATCGTCCTTGTGGTACACAGTGCTCCTCCGGATTGTGTCTGCCTGGGAATTAACTGAAAGGACAAGCCTGGCCTGTGGAATGTCTCAGCAGCGAGTAAGCTAAAGAAACAGGTCAATAGCAATTCTGCAGGTACTCTGAAAAAGCCATAAGCCAAACTGACGAAGAGTGTTTGAAAAGGGGCTTGGGGATCTCTCTGGTAGAAGTGAGATAATACATCTACCACTTCAGAAATATTGGATAGGGTTCTTTTGAAATAGTTTACCAGAGAAAAATTTAGGCATTTTTCTTCTTAATCTCCCAAGGAAAAGGACAGCATATTCTATCATCTAACTGACTAGACAGTAGTAAAAATGTTAAATGGTTTTCCTATGCCCTGTGGCCATCCATCCTAATATACAAATGTTTTAAAAATATGTTCCTCGGTTTATAAAAAAAAAAATTAATTACAAAAGATAATTGAAACAAAATGTTTAGATTTAGCTGTGTCTGTAAAAGTGTCATTTTACTGTTGTCCTGGGTCTCTCTGCCGCTGAGGCCTGGGGCTGCGCAGCAGCGCGTTAGTTAAAAGGAGGCAATGCATAATTGTGAGATATTTTAGTACAGGAAAGAGAAAATAGGCCGGACATGACCATATGAAGAGAAAGAAAGGAGAAGAAGGCGAGGAGAAGAGGAGAGAGAGAGAAAGGAGAGGAAGAAAGGACGAGAGAAGGGAGAGCAAGAAAGAGAGGAGGGCAAGAGAGCAAGAGAGGAAGAAAAGAAGCAAGAGAGAGAGGAGGGGGCAAACAGCTCCTTATACTGTGTGAGGCGAGGCTATCTGTCTATGAGACGGGGCATGCCTGGCCCTACATTTTCCTTTCAAGATGCATTTGAAGTAACTGAAAAACCCAAATGCAGTAGAGACGATTCTGGGTTCTTTTAAACTTTCAGTGGTTATGCTCCTTTGAGTTTTCAGAAAGCGGTTTTGGTGTGAATTTTAGTTATCTTGAGTTTAATTCCATGAAATTTAGAACATTCTACATCCATCACTGGCTAACCCACCGTGATTGCCTGCAGATCACCGAACAAACAGCCTATGCCCTGCTAAAGGAGCTACATTTCTTAAGGGGTAGTGACTCCAAAGCTAAGACCCAGCTGGAGGTCAGATTTGCTGACACTCTCCTCCAAAGAGTGAAACTATATCACCCCTTGGTGCTCAGTGCAAAATATAATGGCCAAATTCCACGGTTGCAAATAGACTCCTAGAAACTGTCAGTGTCAATGAAGATACTTCCCTTAATGCAGTGGGCTTTCCCACTGTAGCTGTGCCTTCTTCTTGTGGATAGGGTATAACCATGTGACCAATTGCAGTTTTTCATTTAGTGCAGAATTAATCATCAGCTGTAGAATAGATAACAAAAGAGAAGAAAGAAATGTTTTAGCTGCAAACTCGTTAACGAGGCTGCAGACACTCTTAAAAGCTAGCACAAACCACGCTCTTTGCCTTTTCACTAGGAGACAGGATGAGACTACAATCTTTCCTCTCTCTCTCTCTCTCTCTCTCTCTCTCTCTCTCTCTCTCTCTCTC
>JADRCD010221560.1:11683-26944 GCA_019843815.1 Montemys delectorum | reverse complement strand
CTCTCTCTCTCTCTCTCTCTCTCTCTCTCTCTCTCTCTCTCTCTCTCACTCTCTTTCTCTCTCCCTCTCCCCCTCCCCCTCCCCCTCCCTCCTTCCCAATGGCCGTGTTTCCCACATTCTGCCACACAGTTGCCTTGTTATCTCCCCAGTCCCCTGACCTCTTTCTCCACCAACACATTAAAGATGATAAAGAAAGAATTGATTTAAAATGAAACTTAGGAAACCTCACATCCCTTTTTGTCCTTTTGGTTATTACAGTCCATCCTCCACCCCTACTCCTACCTTTCAAGGCCAGAGTAGGTTAGTATCACCCTCGTTTATCTCTAGTGCCACGTAGAAGAGGACTTGAAACTCTAGAGGATATCGGGAAGAATTTGGCCAGTTGCCTCCTTCCAACTGGAACTTACAAACAGTTCATCATGGAAAAGGAAGTACCAGAGTGTCCCCAGGAGGAAGAAAGCCAGGGAGTGTCTCCCAAGTGGTGAGCTGAGGTCTAGTCCTGTCATGACTGTCCATATGCTGGCTCCTCATTTTTAAAATAAACCAGATCAGATTAGCAAAAATAAGCTTCAGAAGCAGTGAGACACACATCACAGGAATGCACTGCAATTCTCTAGTAGGACTCAGGAATTTTTCACTAGATTTGTTCTCCTAGTTAATTTTTGTTATCATTTTCCATTGGTGAAAGCACAAGTACAAGTATGGCACATAGAACACGGACATTTAGGCAATTATAATTAGCTTCATGGTGAATGATAATCGCTAGTCTAGGACTTGATAAGGATACAAAGATATGTGACGGGAAATGGGTGCTTCAGAATATCAAAGTTCTTGAGTAAATGAATAAGGAACTCCAAAAGTGGAAATACTTTTTTATATCACCACTGTGGGGCTGGATGAAGCTATCGAGGGTATGTGAAGTGTCTGAAAAGCAATGATATACAAAGCAACCCTAATGATGTAGAAGCAATTTTCAGAAAGTATCTAACTAGGAAATGGTCTTTCTGTCCCAAGACTGAATGAAAGCTTATAAGACATTTGTGAACAGACTTACAGACTCCTATAATGTATATTGTGACAGAGATCATAGGAAGAGTACATCCTTTCATGCATATGTGTGATGTATGTCTTCATGCCTTTATGTGCACATGATCATACGTGCATACCCTCAGAGGCTAGGGAGGTCATCTGAAGATGCCCCAGAACTGAAGTTGCAGGAAGTTGTGAGCTGCTTGATGTCAGTTCCAGTAACCAAAATCTGGTCCTCTGCAAGAGCAGTAAACACTCTTAACCACTGAGCCACCTCTCCAGTTCTTTCCTTTATTATTATTGATATCCAATATACAAAGGTATGTAGATTAATCAATGGGAATTCGGGTCCCATATTATGCTTTTATACCACTCCACTTATTTATTTTTCTATCTATCGATTTATTTCCATTAGAATCCAGTGTCTTTTAATACTCCCTTCTGTACTGGCTGGTTTTGTGTGTCAACTTGACACAAGCTGGAGTTATCACAGTGAAAGGAGCCTCCCTTGAGGAAATGCCTCCATGAGATCCAGCTATAAGGCATTTTTCTCAATTAGTGATCAAGTGTGGGCAGGTCCATTTGTGAGTGGTGCCATCCCTGGGCTGGTGGTCTTGGCTTCTATAAGAGAGCAAGCTGGGTAATCCGGCAGAAGCATGCAAGCCAGTAAGTAACACCTCTCCATGGTCTCTGCATCAGCTCCTGCTTCCTGGCTGGCTTGAGTTCCAGTCCTGACTTCCTTTGGTGATGAACAGCAATGTGGACATGTAAGCTGAATAAACCCTTTCCTCTCCAACTTGCTTCTTTGTCATGATGTTTGTGCAAGAATAGAAACCCTGACTAAGATAATTTCCTACTTCTGAATTATTATTTTTTAATTTAGAGGCAGCCACATAGGAAAGAATAATGATTATTAGACATAGACTTTACTTTCTCTCCTCTGTCTCATTTGTTTATATATCCACAGTGCTGTTTGGGTTAAGCAATACACACAAACTTTATTTTAGGGATAGAAGGAGCAAGATGGCTTAGCAGGTAAAGGTCCTTAATACCAAGCCTGACAATCTGAATTCAGTCCTCCATCCACACAAGATAGGAGAGGGCCATTCCCACAATTTGTTCCCCCTGCACAATACATAAGGAATTTGATGCACACAGTGTACACTTGTGCATACACACACAGACACACACACACACACACACACACACACACACACACACACACACACATGCATACACACACTACCACAAATGAAACAAGAACAAATGAAAGGTAGCCATGGGGAAAGAAACTTCCAAGTTAGGACCAACTTGATTCCTCTATGTTCTGTAACTAAAGAGTATGAGGCTTTCAACAACAGACTCTGACCATCAAGTTCTAGTAGCAAGCCAAAAGCAATGTCAATAGCCTGTATTGTTTGGTGGGTCTTCAGTACCTTTCCTGACCAACAATTCTAGAGAGAACTACTCTACAACTGGCCCTAGGCTTTTTATTTGGCCACCTATGGTTTCTTGACAGAATATTATCCCCTAGGAAAGGTAACTCCAATTATACTCTTCTATATGAAAACCTCTCTCTCTCTCTCTCTCTCTCTCTCTCTCTCTCTCTCTCTCTCTCTATCTATCTATCTCTGTGTGTGTGTTCATGTATATGTATGTATGTGTGTGAAGCTTATAAATTGGTAGAAAAAAATAATGTTAAAATATCTTTAGAATTAAAAGCTCATTATAATTTTAACAATAAAGGAAATAAGTTTCTTTCTCATATGCACATATAATGAACATAAGTATATGGACAGCACAAATAGAACTTGACAGGGTGGTAGAAAGTAAAGAATAGATCTAAGAGTGGCTAATGGGAAAGGTGGAGTAAAATATCAGCAAAATATTTTGTATACAAGTATGAAATTCTCAAATGGTGAGTAAAAGTATGATATTAAAGTGTTATTCAAATATATTGTGGAAAGATTTCTCTAGGCTGTGTTTTTAAAAAATATAAAACTGTTGCTTTTATTAAAATTAAATGACTATTGTATCTGTATGTGTCTACTGTGCATATGTGTGGATGTATGTGTGTCAGTTGTGTCAGTTAACCCACACAACGCTGTGAATATGAAAACCAATGTGACAGAGGAGAGGATTAAGATCTATGTCTGAAAGCCATTTTGTCCCTGTGTGCTGCCTCTGACCTGGCAGTTATCTTCCTTGCTATGGATGAGAACGTCAGAGAGAATCTGGGGGAGATGAAGGTGATTACATGATCAGAAACATACTGCATCACAATGAGACGAGGTCCGTCTCTGTAGCTAGGTGTTCAGCCTCAGCTTCCACTAGGAAGAACAGCTCTGGGCTTGGCTGAGACACCGGCCCTGTACACTCACCTCCTCTCTGTCTGCTGTGTAATTGAAGGTTGCAGATTTATTCAAAGTTTTGTCTTTGTCTTAGCTAGGGTTTTGTTTAACTTAGAAGGATAAATAATCAGATGTTGACAGAAATGAGCGATGCTCTCTTCAAAAATCTAATCTTTCTGGCCTTTGTTAAAGAAACATCAGGGAAAATTGATGACCATGAAGATTTATGTTTATTAATCTAAGGGGACTTTTTTTCTCACCCTGAAATGATAATAGTTATTTGAGTTATGGCTAAATAATGGAGACTATTGAATCAGGGAGTCCTCCAATGGTTCACACTCATTAATCATTTTTATAATTAAAAATGTATTTCTCAATTCCACTTATTTTTCATATTTAAGGAATACTTATTATAATAAAACTTTTCAGACATGTAAAAGAAGAAACTATTTTCAAGACTAATTAAGGAAAGGGGACGTCTAATAAACTAAGCACTGTCACTTAGGGATAGGACTCACACATGCCTATGTCATGTATAGTTACAAATATCTATGCCTTTTATGTATACAGAGTTTTCATTTTGACATTAAATATAATTACAACTGTAATTCAGGTTTAAATGTCCTCTAGAGTTGGAGTTTTCTTTTTTTTTCCTGCATATTACTGGTAAATGGGGAAATTGTTAGGTAATGAGGCCTAGTAGACGGGAATTATGCTACTAGAAAAGTGTCTCTCAAGGGCATATGAGGGACCAAGGTCACTGCCTTGCAACTCCTCTGCTCTGTCTTCTAGCATCGACAAGAACAAAATGATGGTGTTGCAGCCATGAGCTGAAACCTTTGAAACTTTGGGTGACAAGAAACCTTTTTATGTTGCTAGCTGTCTACCCCAGGTGTTTGGTCACAGTGGTGGAAAACTGACTAAAAACAATAACCTGACCTAGAACTTGAAGTGATTTTGTTCCTATACACATGACTTTTATGTGTTAATTGAAAACAAAGCAAATACAAAATACCGTGAAGATAGAACTTCTCCATACCTCACCTCCTACAGCTACTGAAGCTTGATATCAGGGACTAGCTGAAAAATCAGATATTACTGATTTTCAAACCATGTAAGCATAAATGGATCTTTCTCATGCAAACATGAACAAAGTTTACATGCTACAGTGATATAAACAATCAGAAACTATCTGCAAATGAACAGGCTATTGTAGAGAGCCGCGCCCGAGCTGGCTACAAGATGGCGCTGGCATCCGGTGTCTTCTCCCTGTAACAAGTAGTCTGCGCATGTGCCTAGGGCCAGAGAGCGCCAAGTCACAGCCTATCCCGGGACGTCTCATGAGGTAATGAGCAAACAGCCAATCAGAGGTGAACACGCCGCTTCAGGGTGTATATAAGCAGTACCTTTTTGGGGCTTGGGGTCTCCCTCTTGAAGATGCAATAAACGGTTGCTGCAGAAGGATCCTGTGTGTCCGCGAGCGTTCTTGCCGGCGAGACGATTGCTCGCGGATCACAGGCTATTTACTTAGAATTTGCTTTACAGGGAACTCAGCCACCATCACCGCAACTGGCAGAAACTCAAAGGCAGGGAGAGCATGAGTATTCTGTGATGGAGAAGATGCTGTCACACAATGGATTAAGTGGGCTGACTTTCCTCCTGAAGGTTATTATTATAGGGAGGAAGAGGATGACAGCAAAGAGGTTACACATATCCCATCGGTCGTTAATATAGCATATCTGACTTTTCTGTGAGTGGGTAAGACATAGAAGCGAAGGCTATAAAGGACTGGGGGTCTGGAGTCACTGGACTCCACATTGCTTCAAATACTCACTGCAAGGTGTGGTTTGTTCCCCCAGGTTTATTGCTTCTGGGTGATGGCCTGAATTCTAAAGTTATATATGACACAACTGCTGTCACTTTTTAGAGTTGTACACTCATCATCAGTCATTGGACTGTTGCTGATGGTTTTCCTTTAATGATAGCTCCAATCAAAATTCATTCAAGCATTATTAGCAATAGGAAAGGATATAGGTACATATTATACATATATGTTACACTATGATATAAGATATATAATATATGATTTATCTGTTATCTGTTATCTAGTATCTAGTATCTACTGTCTATTATGATATATGATATATGATATAATAATATGGTATATAATATATAATATAATATGTGTATAGTATATATGATGTATTATATATGTCATATAGATCATCATATATCATATATTTATCATATATTAATTGTAAATTACATGTTCATTGTATTATGTATTCATTATATTACATATCAGATATTACATTTTACATATCACATATTATCTTATAGGCAGCAACAAAGGAAAGAAAAATGGTTATTTGAAACAGACCTTACAATCTCTTCTCTGTCTCGTTTGTTTTCATACCCACAATGCTGTGGGTTAAAAGACACACACATAATTTATTGTAAAATGGACAGGAGCAGTAAAAGAGTTGAACAGGTTAAGACCCTTAATACCAAGCCTGATGACAACCTGAACTCAACCCCCCATTTCCAGCAGGAAAGGAGAGAGCCAATGCCACAAGTTGTCCTCTGATCTCAAGGGGCTTACAACAATATCAACCATCCGGACACACCAGAGCTCCCAGGAACTAAACCACCAACCAAAGAGTACACATGGAGTGACTCATGGCTCCAGCTGAATATGTAGCAGAGGATGGCCTTGTCTGGTATCAATGGGAGGGGAAGCCCTTGGTCCTGTGAAGACTTGATGCTCCACTGTAAGGGAATGCTAGGGCAGTGGGTCGGGAGTGGGTGGGTCTTTGGGGGAACACCCTCATAGAAGCAGTGAGGAAGGGGGATGGAATAGGGGGTTTGTAAAGGGGAAACCAGGAAGAGGGACATTTGAAATGTAAATAAATTAAATAAAAATAAAAAGGTGGATGGTAGAAAAGCACCATCCAAGAATGGAGTTGTATAAGGCGATTTCTGATTGCTTGTAAAAAACGCCAAGAAGCCAAGAAAGATTCACCCCAGTTTCTTAAAATATACAGAATTGCTCTCAGTTTATGCTGTTGTGCCTTTCTTACCTTTAGTGGATAGGAGTGAGTTAATTCAGATAATTCATTGCAACTGCCTATTGTTATTTGTTTCTATGCCTTTATGGAATGAACGACGTATTTTTGCCACATGTGGCTTGTCCTTGTGATGGTACACATTACTCATGTCACTATTCTTAACCCTCAGGATATAAATTGCTGGGCTTTTTGAATAAAGTGGACTATTGCATGAGAAAAAAAAAGAAACATGATGCATACATGCACACTTATACACACACTTGCACACACACACACACACACACACACACACACACACACACACTACAACAAATGAAAAAAATCAAAACAAATGAAATGTAGCAAAAAAGGAAGAGACTTCATTTCTGGTCAGGACCAAGTTGATTTCTCTATGACCTCTAACTAAATTGAGTAAAAGCTTTTCCACTATGATTTAATGAACAGAGCCTATGACCATCTTTTTCCATAATCTCTGTCACAATATTCATTATGGGTGACTATAAGTCTATTCACACGTACATTATATATATTACATTATGTATATTGTATGTTATTATGAGTCCTACACTGTCATGTGTCCCTTATATACATATTATTTGTCCATTTTCAATGCCAGTTTGACCACTTCAAATTGTCCCAGTTTTTATCAGTGATGAAATGAGTTTCATTAGAGATTTATTTTTGCAAGTATCCATTTGTATGTTACTTTTTAAATATGTTATTCTCTGTGTGTGCATTTGTTTGTGCGCGTGTGTGTGTGCGTGTGTGTGTGTGTGTGTGCGTGTGTGTGCGTGCGTGCGTGCGTGTGCGTGTGCGTGTGTGTGTGTGTGTGTGTGTGTGTTTACAGATTCCCACACACATGGCAGCCAGAGATCATCTTTCAGAAGTAGATTCTCTCCTTCCATCCTGTGGGTTCTGAAGAACAAATTCAGACCCTCAGTCTTGGCAGCAGACATCTTTCCCCACTGACCTGCTCTTTAAAGATGCATTCCTGGGGTGTGGGAGGGGGAGGCTGATGAAAGAGCTCATGATTCAAGAGCACCCAGGTGCAGTTCCCAGCACTGAAATGGTGGTTCACAATCATCCTAAATCCCAGCTCCAGGGAAAAACCATCCTTAATTCCAGGAGAATCAGATATTTACAGAACTCTCCACATGTATGGTGCACATACATGCAATAAACACTCACACATATAAAATAAAATAATTTATTTTGTATTCTTAGAATTGAAGTTTAAGAAAAATAAAATAAAATAAAAATTTTAAAAAGTGAAAAAAAAAAAAATAAAACTTGTTCCTGACCCCCTCCACCTGCTCACCAACCCACCCTCTCCTACTTCCTGGCCCTGGCATTCCCCTACACTGGAGCATAGAACTTTCACAGGGGCAAGGTCCTCTTCTCCCATTGATGACCGACTTGGTCATCCTCTGCTACATATGCTGCTGGAGCCATGAGTCACACCATGTGTACTCTTTGGTTGGTGGTTTAGTCCCTGGGAGCTATGAGAGTACTAGTTAGTTCATGTTGTTGTTCATCCTAAGGGGCTGCAAACCCTTCAGCTCCTTGGGTCCTTTCTCTAGCTCCTTCATTGGGGAATTGATAGGGTGTAATTAATAGATAGGGTATTATTAATAGATAGGTATAATTGATAGGGTACAAATAGAATTGAAGTTTAGGTGTAAATGTATTTTCCCATATTTAAATAGAATACTGATTTGTGAATTGTTTTTTGGTTGAAGCATGTAACTCTATAGAAGTGAATGAAAGTGATGTTAATATATCATTTTTCAAATGAGCGATGCAACATATAGTAAATTTTATTTGCTTATTAGGATGAACAATCTCTCTTCTATTCATTGACTTTTGTATTTGATTTTGTTTTGTTTGTTTTGATCCTTAGCTCATAAGTCATACCTTCTACCCATAATTTTAAGGGTATAACTAATTTTCCTTTTATCCTTATTGTTTTGTGGAAGAAGCTTTATAACCTATTAAAATCTAAATGTTAATTTTTGCAACATTAAATGTTTACTTCTAACAGTATTTGCAAAGTTACTGAAATTTTATGGCTGCCTGTCAGAGGTCAGGCTAGACATCACTCAATATCTTGAGATAACATAAACTATCAATTTCAAAAATCTCACCTACAGCATTTATCCTTCATGTTATGATTAAAACAGAAACTACTCTATTCAAATTAGTATGGAGAATTCTCAAACAGCTAGAAATGGATCTGCCATATGGCAAGCTCTGCCTGCACATAGCAGCCTGGAGTAGTGACTCTTCCTCCTGTGTACAGGTCTCAAGCACAGCTGTGAAAGTCCTTTTTGTGTGCAATGGGCTGGTTCCAAGTGGCTTCCATGTGGTAATGACTCAATGCCCATGAATGTCAGAGGTCTTCACCATTGCTCATAAATTAAAGTTCCATATAAAGTACAAAAAAAACTGTTCCTAAACCCCTTACCAGAAATTACCAGAACTTACCAGAAATTCTGATTTAGCTTCTAGAAGGTGAAGTTCCAGGATCAGTATTTTTAAAATTCTCTCAGTGATTTAAATGTGCCTCTAGATTAGAGCAGCACAATAGCTCATCTTTCCCTCTTTCTAATCAATAGGTCATATATCTTGCAACTAATCTTCTATAATAAGAATGTCAATAATAAATGGAAGCTAGTATATAATAGACTGCTAAGTCTATTTTTAAATACTCTATTATCTTTTGAGTAATCCTAAATACAAAACAAAAACAAGTTATTAATATTAATAGATGTAGAGGTTTTTCGATATTCAGATCCGATCATTGGACCTGACTAACCCAATACTAATAATCTCATATACTTAAAACCTAGAAAATATTATAGATATCATCCAAATATAATTTCTAATTATGTAAATGTAAAAATAATGTAGTTGAGACCAAGAATAAGCCAGTACTGATCACAGTGCCATCCATACATTTAATATTAGAATTAGAACTATAAGACCAATATGTGCTCAAATTAAGCAATCTGGGAGAACTGTGCAGAACTTGGCAGTGAAAAACACAGTCAAGTAGTGCACACATTTATAATCCCTGTTTCTTCGGGTCATGAACTCAAGCCTGACATTACAAAACCATTAATTATTTCAACTCAATGTACTTTATAAAGTAAGCTGATTTTTATAAAGAGAGCAATCAAGATGTTGAATCTGGGTTGCAATTATCTGAAGGCTTGAATCAGGCTGGCAGATCTGTGTCTAAGACAGGTCACTCCCCTCTATGAGTTTGTGTGTCCTATGACTTGGCTTAGCCCCTACAGTTATGATAACAAAATGAGAGTCAATATATTTCATGAAATTTCTTTGGGAGCTACAGTCTGTCTTATTTCAATATCTTATTAGTTGAACAAGAGATCATGTTCCATCATCCAAATGGGTAATGAATGAGAATACTATCAAAACACCAAAATCCATTGAGGGTATCTTGGGAGCTTCTTATCTTGGATGTTCACACCTCAATTTTGGCTGACTGTGATTCATAAAATTTTGGTCTTTAATAGTCTTTAATTTATCTAAGCTTTCTACCAATAACATTAAAAGTGTTTGTCTCTAAAATAACATGCAATCTTTTTCTATCCATAATAACCATTTTTTCTAATTATCCACCTATCTTTATGTGTGCATGGCATATATCTTAGAAAGCAATTTTCATACAATGTGATCACAAACTTCAACAGTGGAGCAAGGATTGAATTAGTAGAAATCAGAAGTATATTGTCAAACTAGCAATGCTATGTTATGTGTTAAAGAGAATGTAAGCACTTTCAACTTTTGTTTAGAAAAGTAGTTTCTGCAACTCCTTGCATGGGTATTTTGTTCCCCCTTTTAAGAAGGAATGAAGTGTCTGCATTTTGGTCTTCTTTCTTCTTGAGTTTCTTGTGGTTTGTGGATTGTACTTTGAGTATTCCAAACTTCTGGGCTTAACCACTTATCAGAGAATGCATACCATGTGTGCTCTTTTTGATTGGGTTACCTCACTCAGGATGATATTCTCCAGATCCATCCATTTCCTAAGAATTTCATAAATTCATTGTTTTTAATAGCTGAGCAGTACTCCATTGTGTAGATGTACCACACTTTCTGTATCCATTTCTCTGTTGAGGAACATCCAGGTTGTTTCCAGTTTCTGGCTATTATAAATAAGGCTGTTATGAACATAGTGGAACATGTGTCCTTATTACATGTTGGAGCATTTTCTGAGTATATGCCTAGGAGTGGTATAGCTGGGTCCTCTGGTAGAATTATGTCCAATTTCTGGAGGAACCGCCAAACTGATTTCCAGAGTGGTTGTACCAGCTTAAAATCCCACCAGCAATGAAGGAGTGTTCCTCTTTCTTCACAACCTCTCCAGCAGCTGCTGTCACCTGAGTTTTTTATCCTAGCCATTTTGACTGGTGTGAGGTGGAATTTCAGGGTTGTTTTAATTTGCATTTCCCTGATGACTAAGGATGCAGAGACTAACTATGGAGCAGAGACTGAAGGAAGGGCACTCCTGCCTGAAATAGCTGTCTCCTGAGAAGCTCTGACAGTACCCAACTAATACAGAAGTAGAGGCTCACAATCATCCATTGAACTGAATACAGGGTCCCCATTGAAGGAGTTAGAGAAAGGACTGAAGGAGTTGAAGGGTTTGCAGCCCCTTAGGATAAACAAAAATATGAACTAACTAGTACCCTCAGAGCTCCCAGGGACTAAACCACCAACCAAGGAGCACACATGGTTGGACTGACGGCTCTGGCAGCATGTGTATAGTAGAGGATGGCCAAGTCAGTCATTAACTGGAGGAGAGGTCCTTGGCCCTGTGAAGGTTCTGTGCCCCAATGTAGGGGAATGCCAGGGCCACTAAATGGGAGAGGGTGGGGTGTAGAGCAAGGGGTGGGGGGAGGGAACAGGGGTTTGTTCTTGTTGTTGTTTTTTTTTTGGATTTTTGGGGGGTAGGGGAAACTGGGAAAGGAGAAATCATGTGACATGTAAATAAAGAAAATATCTAATAAAAAAGAAAAAAAGAAAAATAATACTGAAGAGATGAAAGAACTTATTTTTTACTTTTATATAGAAATATATATATATATAAAATACTCAAAATCAATCCTTGAATAATGTAAAGCTTCATGAAAGAGTAAATGTATACGATGGAATGGTTTGTTTCTTATATTCTCTTCCACTAAAGGTACTTACTATGCCTGAACAAATATAAAGGAATTATATTATGTGGATGCCTTATGGCATGTACAATCATCAACACCGTACTGAAACAGGACATTAACAACCATTTTAAGTTTTAACATGTATTAAACCATGCCAATAATTGCAAGCTAATAGTGATATCCACTGGTTTTATTAGTAAAAGTGAGAAGTGGGGAATCTCCCTGGTCTATGAGTCAAAACTTACCTTTTGGTAACTTTAGTATACCTTGTGAAGCAAATGCCTAGAGGCGATATTGTCAGAAGAGTTTAAAATGAAATGAATACAGTTTTAAATAGCTTTAATTCAAAATCCTAAAAGACTCCAGGGAAGGTATATCATTATAAGAAAGAGCAGTTCGGAAATTCTATCTGTGAGCTGTGCCTCGATATATTTTTATACAGGTTGCTGAGTCTCTCTGCCTTGGTACATCTCTTCCTGGAATACACTTCAATGTTATTTCATTACAGAAAGTACCTAAAGCAGATAGATAAGCCCCCCCCCAAGCCTCTGTGTTCATATGTATGTCTTATATGAATGAGAGACACTATCTGATCATTTGTATGTTTGATAGATATGTCTCTGTTCATTTGTCTACATTTCTCCTTGTCTGGAGGTCTTTTGAGTTAAATTCTTTTCATTTATTAGTAAAGTTATACCTTATCTCATTTCAAAATGATTGGAGGCAGCTGTACTCTTCTAATGTTTTCTCTGTAGCCTCAACGCATACATCTCTGTCTCATTTTTTACTCTCTTTCCTGCATTTCAGGACACCAGTAACCCCATATTTAGTCATTAGTTCTTCTTTGAATTCTCTTCATTATAAAACTTTGTCTCATTATTTGTCACAGATGAGTTTCCATATAAACTTAGCATCAGTTCTGCCATCTGTTTCCCAAAATATGACTATCCAAAATGTTTCAATGACTGCAGGGTACTTCAGCATCCCCGGTGAGTCTCAGATATGTCACAACTGAGCTCAGCAGAGTTACACTTCTTAAACTTTATATCATACGCTCTTGTTCCCAAGCTACCTAAAGACTTATGGCTAAAGTCACAAGATAAGTCTATTGCTACATCAAAGCTGTCGGAGGTGGTGGTGCCTTCTGAGGCACGGCCACACATATAGCTCTTTGACGAGTACAGGAGAGGAAAACAGGCCCTCATCACAAGCACTGCCTAGTGATGGTTGGTTTGCTTCAGCTTCGCTTAAAACTGACACCTGTAGCCAACACTCATCAAGATGGCAAAGGATCCCAGGTCAGATTGACTGGAAGGTCAAACGAAGCCAACCAAGAAATCCAAACATTCTAAAATATTGAACTATAAGTCAAATTAATGTTCTAATAATGTTATTTAAAAAAAATGTAGGAGTCCTATGAGATGGATCAGCAGGCTAAAGCACTTGCCATGCAAGACCTTAGTGGCCTGAATTTGAGCCACAGAACCCATGTAAATGTAGAATTAGAGAACTAACTCCACTAAGTTGTGCTGTGAACCCCCCATACACATATATACATAATAATAATAATATAAACTCATTTTTGAAAAGAAAAGACAGATGGTCAGATTTACTAAAAACTTTCTTCTTTGTGGTGTTATTTTTTTAATTAGTTCTACAGTTTTTTTTTTTAATTCTTCAACAGCTTCACACATGTGTGTCATAAATTTTAGTCATTTTCTGCGCCCCCACCATTCTTTTCTCTCTTCCACCTCCTGTTCCTGCTGGAACATTTCTTCCCAGTTCCCCTCCTAAGTGTGTGTGGGGTGTGTGTGTGTGTGTGTGTGTGTGTGTGTGTGTGTGTGTGTCCTGCTGATTTAATTAGAGTGGCTTGCACAAGTATGGGTAAAGGTTATTACTAGAGCAACTTGCCAGTGGTTACACTATTGAAGAAAATGACACTTTGGCCACTAGAAACCACTAACAAATCTGAGAAAGAACATAGTTAAGATATTTATAGCTGTCATGTTTCAATCTCCTACTCCCACTGAGCGCTTCTCATTGGTTTAAGACATATTTTTCATAGGCAAGTGAACTTTAAGTCTAAGTAAATTTGGCTTGAGCTCAATGAGACAAGCTCAAACAATAAAACATAATAGAAATAAAGATCTGACCCATTTAAATCGTGTGTGTGTGTGTGTGTGTGTGTGTGTGTGTGTGTGTGTGTTTGTATATGTGTGTATATGTGCATATATATATATATGTGCACTTTTCTGTTGGCTTTTTAGGAATATTGTTGTTGGAAAAACTTGGGATAGCACAGAAATCAGGTTACCTTGGCACCACAGGGCTAAATATTACACATCGAGTACACTAGAAAATTACTCTAGGAGCCTTGCTCTCCAGCCTACCACCTGGGAACAAGAGGAGCAATACCCCTCCCTGCAGTTCTCTGACTGCTCAGTGGGGCAACACTTCGTGAGTGACCTCAGTGAATAGAAGCACAAGGTGCAGAGGCTAAGCATATTCTACTACCTATCTCGGACATAGTTTATTATTATATTTTGAAAGAAATATGAGTTTATGTTATTTAAAAATGTTTACTAATTCAGCCATGTGTGTATTTTTTCTAACTTTTATTAAAGTTAGTGTGTAAAGTAGTGAACTTCATATAGGCATTTTCATGTAGATGCATCATTAGTAGTAACCATCTCTCACCTTACCTCATACCTCCTCCTACCCTCTTTTCCAGTTGATCCACTTCCTCAATCTAAGTGGCCCTCCCTTCTGATTTCATGCTTCATATATCCCATTGCCCAATCTTGCTCTCCAGCATCTCCTATTCCTTTAGACCTCTTCCTCTTCTGTAACCCCCTTTCCTTTGAAATCATGGTTTTGTAAGACAGTGGTAAAACTGGAATTCATGTTCAGCAATATAAATTAAATTTTCGAATCTATATTTAAACACATATGAGCACATGTATGCATTGCCAATGCTTATAGGAAGAGATGAACCCATGATGATGTGCAATAAATATACACCAATTAGAAGAAAAAGACAATCCAACTACCCAAAGTGGTTGACAGTTATTGGCTTTGAACATAGAAAGATAAAAAAACTAAGAGTGAGGGTTGTTTTTTGTTACCTTTAAAAGAAAGAAAGGGTCTTTAGCAAGTTTTCAGTGCTGAGTTGTAAAAGCCTTTGCTTCTACTGGGGTAGAAGCTATATTTAGCCTGTTTCTGGCCTGCTGTACCCACTAGGAGGAATTCTTGCTTGGACACTATTTACCACTAGATTCCTCCTACTTGTCAAATTTAAATTTTGTATTTCAGACACAATTATAGAAGTCAATCACTACGCTGAGTTTTCTAGACAACAAATGAGACATATTTCCTTATTAATTCACTGAACTTTCAACACAAAGATCTCATTCAATAAAATCCTTCTCCCATTGTCTGTACTACAGAAGCTGAACTGTCACAATTGGGAGCAGAAGATTTCTGTCATGTTTCACCACAGGAGAGCCTGCCTTTGTTACTGCTAGGTGATCAAGAACACAATCTCCTAGCAATAGCTTTTTGAATGCAACATGATATAGATATAGATAGATAGATAGATAGATAGATAGATAGATAGATAGATAGATA
>JADRCD010221558.1:78352-89467 GCA_019843815.1 Montemys delectorum | reverse complement strand
CACACACACACACACACACACACACACACACACACACGGAACCCATGCATCTCTTCTTTTATTTTTGTTTTTTGAGACAGAGAAAATATCTCCCAGAATATTTTGATTCCCCTCCCTCAGCCTCTTGAGTCTGAGCTAGTAGGCCTGCACTATCATGTTCAGAAGCAGCCTTCTTGTGAGCCACTGGTGGGTCCAAGGCTCTCAGCAACTGGAGCTCTCTGTGCTGTGGGCTGTGGAGTGTGGGCAACTGAGCCCCGTGCTATGGGCTGTGGGCTGTGCGGTGTGGACAGCTGAGCCCCGTGCTATGGGCTGTGGGCTGCGGGGTGTGGACAGGCTGGACATATGAGGCAGAAGAATGGGAAGCCCCTGGCTTTCTTTCATTTTTTTCTGGGAACCTAAAATTGTGAACAAGGTTATTATCTTAGGAAAAAAATGAAAATCAAAACATAACAACAAAGCCAGGGGTGGGGGGCAGGCCATAGAGAGAGATGGCTCAGCAGTCAGGAGTACTCACTGCAGTCAGGAGTGCTCACTGATCTTACAGAGGGGCAGGGTGTGCCCAAAACTACAGCTCCAGGAGATTTGGCACTAATCTCTGTGCTCAGCAGATACCCATGCATGTATTGTACATATGTGTATTTGGGTGTTCCACATAAGTGCACTTAGGAACACACATATACAAAATAGTAAGTAATCTTTAAAAAGAAACACAACAATAAAATCAATGTGAAATAGTATCAGACAAGGGCTGTGGATATGCAGTGAGCACTTGGCTCACACGAGCATGGCCCTGGCTTCTGTCCCCAGAACAGAGAAAATAAATTCTTAGAAAGATGCAGGCTTCTGACTTACAATAGTCCCTGCCTATGTGCAGTAGTCCTGATTCATGCTTCGGTCATTTTGCAGTGACAGGAAGTGACATCACATTAGTTCCAGGAGTGTAGACGTGGGAACACCAAGTGGGAGCAGGGTCTGTGGCAGGTGCTTGTCTGAAAGGCCTGTGTGAATGCTGTCCCTTATTCATGGGCCAGCTGACCAAGGTTTGGCCCTGTAATACTATAAATGTGAAGAGATGATGCTGGAGTATGGAGCTCCTGCTTGGGAGATCATCTTGTCCTGGAATAACAGCAGACCCCAGTGAGGTACCAATGGCTGGGAGGATGGGAAGCAGGGCCACCCTGGTGATTATGTTTCTGCAGTGGGGCATAGGCACCAGATTGTAGAATGCCTACTCTGTCAACATTTCCATGTTGCCTGGAGACCACACAGCAGAGATGGCAGGATTTGGCTCAGTCTCCTGACTCTCAATAGGAAGAATTCAGACTATAGACTGAGATAGACTCTCCCACGGGAGAAGGTGGAGAAAGGCCCAGAAAAGCCACCAGGGTTAAAAGAGCAAGACCTCTTCGGCTAGTGTACTGGTTGGTTTTGTGTGTCAACTTGACACAGGCTGGAATTATCACAGAGAAGGGAGCTTCACTTGGGGAAGTGCCTCCATGAGACCCAGCTGTGGGGCATTTTCTCAATTAGTGATCAAGGGGGTAGGGCCCCTTGTGGGTAGTGCCATTCCTGGGCTGGAAGTCTTGGGTTCTATAAGAGAGCAGGCTGAGCAAGCCAGGGGAAGCAAGCCAGTAAGGAACCTCCCTCCATGGCCTCTGCATCAGCTCCTGCTTCCTGACCTGCTTGAGTTCCAGTCCTGACTTCCTCTGGTGATCAACAGCCATGTGGAAGTAAGCTGAATAAACCCTTTCCTCCCCAGCTTGCTTCTTGGTCATGATGTTTGTGCAGGAATAGAAAGCCTGACTAAGACAGCTAGAGTGGATTAAAACCCTCAGAAGCTGTGTGAGGTTCTGAGTGACTTATCCTCTCTGAGGCCTGCTCCACCTGGTGGGGAACATGCTGGGGAGCTTATGCAACTAATCCATATGAGAGTCTCATTGGTTCCATATACAGCTTCCTGAGGAGAATTCATTGCCCAGCACTGCAGTCAGCAGTTCGTTCCCTGGCCAGCACTGCTTCAGTGTGAATGTCACCTGTACGCGCATTTAGTGTCCCCACTAGGCTTGTCACCCCTCAGATCAACCTTCTGGGACTCAGCTTTCCACCTCTCCCTGAAGACACCCTAGAAAGCAGCATAGGCCCCAGAAGCTGTGGATTTCAGCCTTGTGGCTCAGGACTCTGGACAGGAAAGATGTCTGAAAAGGAAGCCAGATACAAAAGACCACATGCCACACTGCTTGCATGAAATATCCAAAGGACACACCCATAAAAAAAAAATGGTGGCCAGGGCCAGGGGCCAGACCCTGGATTAAAGGCATTAAGATTTCCTTTCAAAGCAATTTAAAACTGCCTTGTGTGATGGATGCATATTGTGCACTGTATTTCTCTGTGTGTATATGTCTGTGTGTGCATGCACACATGTGCACATATGGACTTATGTCCTTATGTCCATCCCCCAGACAGGGACATCAGATAAGTCTTCTTTGATTGTGTGTGTGTGCACACATGTGTGTGACATGTGTGTGTGCATGACCACAGTGGCCAGAAGAGGGCTTTGGATCCTGAAGCTAGAGTTATAGGCAATTGTGAGCTACCCAAGATGGGTGCAGGAATCTGGACTCTTCCCAGACCCCTTAGTTTTTGAGACTGAGTTTCTTATTAAATCTGGAATTCACTACTTTGGGCTAATCTATAGACCAGCCAGCCTGATCTGGGATCCCCCTCCTCAGTGCTATGGTTGTAGGTATGAGCCACGTGCCTGACTTGTGGCCGGGAGTTGAACCTAGGTCCACTTTACTCATCGGCAAGCACCTTGCCCACTGAGCCACTCACTGCTCCAGCCTTGAGCTACCCACTTTGAATGGTGGAACTGCATTGTAGATTTCCTACTTGAACCAAGTGCTTCATGAAGACTTCATTTGCCATGGGAGCTTTGGGACCTGGAGCTCAGCAAAAAAAAGGCCCAGTTGGAGGGTGCCGCAGGCCGACCCAGCGGGGGATGGGGGGAGAATCAGGGTTCCAGTACTCAAGTGGGCAAGGAGTCTGCAAATGACAGACATGAACACAAGAGAGTACACGAGAGAGTGCTGAATCTGAGTGTAATTTCTCAAAGTAAGCATCAGACTTTTATAGTCATTACAGAAGAAATAGGGAAGTTAGGTAATACAACAGCCAAGGTACATCAAGGTCATCTGATACATAAAGATTCTTTAAACAAAACAGAAAATGTGTACATGAAAATTGGCAGGAACTAGGCAGTAGTTACAACTGAGATAAAGTCAGCCTTACCTGAGGTACTCTAGTTCCTTCTACAACCCACCTTCTTCCTAGACCACTGTAAATCCCTGTATGTGGGAGTGACTCAGCTGTTACTAAGTATTTGTGGGGGACCTCCATTTACCATACATGACTGTAATGACAATTCTAAGTTTACTTTGTTGAACTTGCCCTGGGATTATTAACTCTTATCCAGTAAACTGCAATGCCTGATTTCTTTCACTATCTCTCTTTCAACACTGGAGGCAATTTGTCTGAATAAGTAACATTCTTATGAAATTCCAAGCCCGGGGTCTGCTCAGCATTGACTAGGATGTTGGAACATTGGTGGAGGCCAGGAAACAACGTCCAATATAACTTGACTATTTGTCAAATCATTCCTTCGGGGCACCTCTATACCTATAAAAGAACAATACTGAAAGAAAGCATGCAAAACCCTCCATTGACTATCTCAAGGACAAATCTGGACCACATCCGCATTATGGGACACCAAGGACCTCCAGGAGACCAGTTTCCTTGAAACTTTTTGTCTCAAGACTGCGGCCAAGCTTTTGGACTTGTCACAGAGACTCCACTGGAGTGGGTGTGGCAGGAGGGAACTCTGGAGTAAGGGAAGCTGAGGCCAGCTTGGGAAGTACAAGGTAGATGAGAGCAGTTCTGCCTTTCCTGTCCTCTGGGAAAGCCCTGAGCCCCAGCACTCGTGACACCACCGTCCCCAAGGCCTTATAGATCTGCCCTCATGGTCACCCTGTTCCCTCCAGCAGAGGTACAGCTAATCCAAGCAACTGATTATGGGCCTATCGGGTGGTGGCTCAGTAGCTTAGATGTTCTCAAGGCTACTGAATTGCATGCATGAAGACAGGCATTTTTATGTCTTATATGTTAGATTACAAAACAGACAAGCAAAATCCACAGGGCCAGTAAGATAACTCAGCTGGTCATGGAACTTGGTGCAAAGCCTGAGCTCAATCCCCAAACTCCATGTGGCAGAACTCACTCCTGCAAAGTTGTCCTCTAACCTCCACATGTATGCTGTGACACACAAACACACACACACACACACACACACACACACACACACTTTAAAACAGCTACAAGGTGCCCACTGCCCTGAGACCTCACTTGTTCCTAGGAGACAAGAGCCTTTGCTTCCCCTAAGACAAAACAGGGCTTTTCCCCCAGTGATCTCAAGCCCCCTCCTATCCTTTCCCAGGGAGCCGGTGGTGTCACCATAAGCTTCTGATTGGCTGGTTTATGCCCTACCACCTCTCTCTCTCTCTCTCTCTCTCTCTCTCTCTCTCTCTCTCTCTCTCGGTCAGGAGAGAGCTGAGCCTTATCCTCTAGGGAGTGAGCTGTGGTTTGTGGGCTTCCCGGATCCTGGAGGATACTGCTGCTGGTACTCATGGGGCTCCTGGTGCTGGTCCTGTACCAGGAGTCAGGAGTGACCTCGGGCAGTAAGTAAATGTGCCACTTTCTAAGTGGCATGGAGAGAGCAGCCACCCTGACCCACCCTGACCCACCCTGATCTGTAGTCAGGTTCCTTCTGGATGTCGCCTTTGCTTCACTTTGCTGGGGAGAACAGAGCTAAACTTACAGGTGAGTTCCCCTGCACACGCTCTCCTTCCATCTTTTGCCTTCCCAAAGCAAGTAAGGTAGGGCCTACAGAAGTTGTTGGGGACTTGATGTGAACCCTGGGGGAGAGACTGGGAGCCTGGCACACAGGGCAGGGGTCATGCAGGAGCTCTCCCAAGCTCCAGTGAAGTTCTGGAGGATGCTGAGATGGGCTTGCATGTGTTTCCTGACTGTGGAATGTTAACTTTCCCAATTTAACATTTTTAAAATATGAAAGCAGGTAGAATTAATTTTTATATGTTTTTTAAACCCAAGATTATCAAGATAAATATTAGGAAGCATCAAATGTCTATGTGTCTCCATCCTTTGAAATCTAGCATACATTTTCTATTTGGTGATTTTTCAACTTTTGGTTCTTGGAGACAAGGTGTCATATAGCCCAGTGTGTAGTTGGGTTCTATAGCCTTGAACTCCTGACCTTCCACCTCCCATATGCTGAGATTACAGGTGTATGCCTTCACACCTTTCTAGCCTTTTCAACTGGGACACTAAAGTTAGTTGAAAAAATTTGATGTCTTTAGCTGGGGTGGAGGCAGGCACTGTGGTTTCCAACATGTTCCACAATGTTTTCATATCTGAATTACATGTCAGATTTTTGTTTCAATTACTTAAATTTTCTCATACACCAGTGAGAGTTCAAACATGCAATAGGCAGGGGTAATTGATCAGTGGGGCATGGGATGCCGACCATGTCCAAAGTGGCTTCTTCCTCTGGGGATCCATGAATGAGAATAGCGGATCCACATGACCATGGAAATGAGAGGCCTTTCCCTTCCTGGCTGCAGAGCATACGGGTCCATTTCAAACCTCTTCTCAGAACTGAATGTGAACCAGGCATACTGGAGCACACCCATTGAGGCTGGAGGACTACAAGTAGGCCAGCCTGGGCTACATAACAGACCCTGTTCCAAATAAGTAAATGGGACCAGTGAGCTGGCTCAGAGAGGAAGGCTCTCACCACCAAGCCTGAGGTTCTAAGTTTGATCCAGGACACATGGTACATGGGAGAATTGCTTCTGGCTAGTTGTCCTCTGGCCTCTACATGTCTTGTAGTGTAGGTACCTGTGTGCACAAGTGTGCATGCTCACACACACTCACACAATGCATACCCATGTATATACAAGCACACACAAACACACACATGCACACACGTACACACATGTAAGACATGCACATACACATGAGCACATGCAATCTCATGCACATGCATGTACAAACATGCATGTGCACGCACATATACAGATATGCACACACATGTACACACATATACAGAGATGCACACACATGCACACATACACACAAGCACATGCATGCACATATACACACATGTACAGACGTGCACACACGTACACATATATACATATGCACACATGCACACACAAGCACACAGGCACACATGCACACACACATGAATAAAAATGTGAAATAGATAAGGTGCAGAACTCAGGTGAAGCCTTTCGTCTGTGTGCGCCCTCACCTTTTCATGTATTTGTTACCAAATCAATTTTGTTCTTTGAAACTTTTTTGTGAAATGACAATGTGGTTGTGGTTGGTTGGTTGGTTGTTTTTTAAGTGCCTGAGAAATGGGGACGGCTCTTAGAACATGTGTCCTTCTGGAAAGTCAAGGTGTTCTCAGGCTAGCTTTTCAGGGACAGGAAGGGACACACAGTCAGTCATGTATGAGCAGGAGGCGGGCTTGCGCACAAGAAGGAGCTGAGTGACTGCACGCTATGTTACATTTTGCGCCACTGTAATGATGTCTTAAAAAGGGAGGGTGGGTGTAGTTCGCCTGGCAGGCAAGAGGCCCTGGGTTTTGTCCCCAGCAAACCCACTCCCCAGCATACAAAACCACAAAGCCAACCAAGAAAACACAATAGCTGGGTGTAGTGATAGACATCTGTACTGCCAACACTAAGAAGGCTGAAGGATTCAAGACCAGCCTGGGCTACATGCTAGGCTGTGTTTCAAAATAGCAGAAAATTTCTTTTCTTTTCTTTTTTTTTTCTTTCTTTCTTTCTTTTCTTTTTTTTTTTTTTTTTTTTTGAGACAGGGCTTCTTTGGAGCAAGTATTCTTATTCACCAAGCCATCTTGCTGGCCCCCACATATTTTTATTTGAAATTAGAAGTGGCGAAACTGTAGAATGAGCCCAGTTGTGTTGGAGCCTGGCTCTCTGCTGACAAGCCATGAGTCCTGGCACAGGTCCCTGGAGTCTCAAGGCCTCTGTCTGTGGGGATGGCAGCTGTTGGTGGTTGTCAGGAAGATGGAATTGGTGGGACATATAATTTGATTGGAATTTGTTCATTCATTCATTCATTCATTCATTCATCCTTTCCATTCTCTACTGGGTACTAAGTTCTTTTCAGAAGCCAAGGGCTACAAACTTAGTCAAGTCAGAATAATTAAAACAGATTTTACATAGTTATAGAGAAAGTGCCGAGGTAGAGCGGGAGCTTCTGTAGGCAGAGAGGGGCACTGGGGAAAGGGGAGAGGCAGTTCTTCGGGAACCTAAAGCAGCCCAGAGTTCAGAGAGCAGGAGGAGCAGTGTTTAGACAGATAGCTTGTGTGAAGGCATTGAGTGCCAGTGTGGCTGGAGGGTGAGAGTGACGGGGCATGTCCAGAGGAGCAGGCACAGGCTGGCTGGCTTCGTGGTTGAGATTCTTATTTATTATTTATTTTATATATGTGAGCACACTGTAGCTGTCTTCAGACACACCAGAAGAGGGCATCAGATCTCATGACGGGTGGTTATGAGCCACCATGTGGTTGCTGGGATCCGAACTCAGGACCTTCGGAAGAGCAGTCAGTGCTCTTACCCACTGAGCCATTTCTCCAGCCTCGTGGTTGAATGTGTGTACAGGCACAAGTATAGGCCAGAGGTCAGCCCAGGTGCCATCTCCAGGAATCAGCCATCTGGCTTTTGCTTTTGTTTGTTTTTGTTTTTTTTTGCCTTAAGTTCACAAAGTAGGTGACACTGTCTGAGCCCAAGGAAGCTCTGCTCCCCTCTGTCTGGGATGACAAGTGTGCGCCACCGTGCTGGTGCTGGGGATCCAGACCCCGGACTTCATGCCTTGCTTTGCTCACTGTGCATCTCCCTAGGCTGATTCATGATTTTTTTTTGGTGTTGCAAGACAGGGTTTCTCTGTGTAGCCCGGCTGTCCTAGAACTCAGCTCTGTAGACAAAGCTGCTCTCAAACTCAGAGATCTGCCTGCCTCTGCCTCTTGGATGTGTGCCACCACTGCCCAGCTTTTTCTTGATGGATGATTAATGTGGGAGGCCCAGTCCCTTGCAGCTGGGATTAAAGGCATGCGCCACCACCACACAGCCCGATTCATGTTTTTAAGATAAATTGTGGCCCTGGGATAGTTGAAGGGTTTTCCTGGTGAATAGGCAAGAGAAGTTATAGCTGTGCTGAAGCTGTGATCATGGAGATGGAGAGGATGGAGACAATGGAGATGGGGATGATGGGGATGGGGATGATAGAGATGGGGATGGTGATGATGGATGGGGATGATGGAGATGAGGATGGAAATGGGTGGGCAGGTGGGTGTAGAGAAGGAGGAGGGGAAAGAGGGAGGGAAGGAGAGACTCATATTAGCTGATGCATTGACCAAACTCATTGATACATCAGACTTGGGGTTGTGGTAAGAGAAAAAGTAAGGACCTGCAGGCCTGTCTGCTTGAGCCACCAGGAGCGTTGATACTGGTGTTCAAACTAGGGAAGGGCAGGTGGGTCAAGGGGAAAGGCACACCCTTGGACCTGTAGAAAATGAAGAGCGTCCCTTTTCCCTACCCCTTCGCTCCCATCTTGTGCTGGTTCTATCTGGTTCTATCTGGATCTATCTGGTTCTATCTGGTTGTGCTTTCAGAAATTGCAGACTCACAGGAGGCAGCATCTTGCATGGAGGTCACTTTGCTGCGAAGGTGAGTTGCATCTCCCAGGGACACTGAGTCACATCTCTGACCAGGAGTCTCAGGTCATTGAGGCAGAGCCAGAGCAAGAGTGATGTAAGGGGTGGTGGAGCTGCAGGGTGGGGTGAGGAACAGTCCCATAGGACTTTGACTATGTCCCCAACCAGTGAGAGGAGAGCCAATCCACTCACATACTAGCAAGGCAGGCCATCCCAGCCCCCAACCATGCCCTTCTACCTTGGAGTTCTCAGGTAGATAACTGTCTTTGGCCCTACACTCCCATTTGTCTTTGGGAACAAATGGTGGTGACCTGGTGTGGCAGTGATATGGTGATATTGAACTATGACATGTTCTCTGTCAGGTTGAAGACAGGCTTGGAAAATTACAGACGTGTCTGTCCCTTACACCCCTCCCCTCCAGCAACTCTTCCCCCACCCGGGCTGGCCCCCACTAAGACAGAGCCAACAGCCTGTTCCTATGTCATGATCCTCAAGGCAGTAGAGGAGAAGCCAGGCTGACTAGGGTGTGTACATGCCTGCGCGCACACACACACATGTGTGTGTGTGTGTGTGTGTGTGTGTGTGATGTGTGTGTGTTCCTGTGCCATGAAGCATGTGTAGAGGTCAGAGGACAACTTCAGAGAGTCAGTTCTTTCCTTCCACCTGTGGGTCTCATGGATTCAGGCTTGGTGGCAAGAACCTTTCTCTGCTTCAGCGTCTCCTTGACTCAAGACTGCTAAAGTCTTAATGTGGCCTTTGTTAAGTTTGTTAACTACTTTGAGTCTCAGATTAAGTTTCCGTAAAATAGTGAAAGTAAGAATACTTACTTGAGGAGGGAATGGCTGGGGAGATGGCTCAGCCAGTAAAATGTCTACCAAGCAAATGTGAGGACCCAAGTCCAGGTGCCAGAATCCACACTTAAGAAGTCCAGGTATAGTGGTTCTTACTTGCAATCCCATTGCCTGGATCCTGGGGCTTATGAGCAGCCAGCCCATCTGAATCAGGGGCTCCAGGCCTGTAAATGATCTTGTTAGAACACAAAATAAGGTACCTGAGGAATAACAGCCGAGGCTTCCACACACATGTGCATACACACAGACACATGCACATGTGTCCACATATCCTGAAAGACGAGAGCTTAACCCAGAAAAGCCTTGGCTACTTTACTGAGTACATTCTGCGACTCTGTTTTCTGAGCTGTTTGGGGTGTCTGTGCTGTTTCCTGGCTTCTCCAAGCCAGGCTAGCCTCTCTGGTCCCATCTGGGAGGGGGAGGTATAAACAGTGCTGAGTGACATTTGCTAAGGTGACATTGCTCCCTCCATCTGGTTCCAGGAACAAAGGGGCCACACCTCCCTGTGGGCACCAGATACACCTACCATTTCTTCAGCAACACTAGCACCAGGTTGCAGGGGACACTGCTGGGAGCTAGTAGCCTGGGACTCCTGGGCTTGGCCATCCTTGAAGTGCTAGGCCCATGCCAGATGGCCTTGTGGGTAAGTGTCTATGTAACCAGTGTGTGTGTGTGGGGGGGGCTGGGTTGGCACTAAGGAGTTGATACTGCCCCTGGATTTCCAGTTCATCTAATAGACAGAGTCCTTTGCATCTCAGACTCAGGAGGTGAGGTCTCCAGGGATGGCGTAGAAGGGACAACATCTCGGTGACCCAGCAGGAAGAAACAGGGACTCAGGAAGGAGGGAGAAGGGTCACAGGGTATGGGGTCAACTTGACTGAGGGTGAAGTGTAAGGGCCCAAGGGGTGAACAAAGTCAAAGAAAGCCAGAGTCTTTAGTCAAAGAGTGGGACCTGCGACTGGGGGTTGACTCATTGTGAAAAGTGCTACCTAAGGAAGAGGAGTCTCATTTGGACCCCCAGCAATCATGTCAAAAGTCTAGTGTGGCCACACAGACCCGTAACACTGGTATGGTATAGGGGAGCAGAAACAGGAGGATCTCTGGTGCTCACTGACCAATCAATCAGTCTGGTCAAATTCATAAGCTTCAGATTCAGTAAGAGACCCAGTCTCAAAAATAAGGTGGAGAGTGATAGGAAAACACTCTGAGTTTACCTCTGATCTACAGGCCCTCCCCACAGACACATACACATCCAATGACACACAGACACACATAGACACATATGGACACACAGACCGACACACACACAGACACACAAATACACACATACATACAACACATACACAGACAACAGACACACACACAGATACACACAAACACACACATACATACACACACAAACACACACACACACACACACACACACACACACACACACACACACAC
>JADRCD010221558.1:64783-78342 GCA_019843815.1 Montemys delectorum | reverse complement strand
ACACACACACACACACACACACACACACACACACACACACACACACGGCCTGTGGAAATACATGTTCAGACGAGCCTCTAGGCCTGCCCTGCCTAGTCCACAGGCTGAGGACAAAGGTGAGTGGTTAGATGTAGTGGATTAGTCCTGGCAGAAATGTGAGTTCCTTCACTGGGTAGTTGAATGGTTCTTTTTTTTTTTTCCAAATATCTAAAGCACCTATGTATCCTTGTAAGAGAAGCCGTCCACCTATCTCCATGTGTCTCATTACGATGGCTGTCCTGTTTCTTAGACAAGCCTTCCTATGCAGTTTATGTGGCTTTTTAGTTTCCTCTGGGGTACTGAAGTGAGCTTATAGAGCATCCTTGAGCTGGCTGAAGTACTCGCTGATAAGAGCTTCTCAAAATTGTTCTGTGTGTCCTCATGTAGACTTCACGATGGTGCCCTCGGGACGACTCTGAGTCAACTACAAATGCTTTTCTCTGTTGTTTGTCTTTGTTTTGTTTTTGAGATAAAGACTCTCTATATTGTCCTGGAACTCACTTTCTAGACTAGGCTGGCCTTGAATTCACAGAGACACCCTCTCCCGAACCCCAGCTCTGCCCTGTATCCTGAGTGCTGTGATAAAAGGTGTGCACCACCGCGCATGCCCAATTCCAAATTCTTAATTAATAATGTATGGAGGGCTAGAAAGACAGCTCGGTGGTTAAGGACACTTCCTGCTCTTCAAGAGGACTCGTTCAGATCCCACTACACATGCCAGTTAACTCACAACACCCTGGAATTCCAGTTCTATGGAATCTGATGCCTTCTGGCTCTTCACAGCATGGCATACAGACTCGAAATAAATACATATATAAAAGTAGGTCTTAAAAAATAAAGAAGGTTTAAGAACAGTAGCAATGAATGGCCCTGGGGATGGACCAAGGGGTCCCTGGGGTCTTACACACGCCAGAGTAGCACTCTATCACCTAGCCACCTCCGACTCCTCTGACCTTTAAACTGTCCAAAATGTCCGAGTCCTTCCCGGTCGGCCCGGTTGTGAGAACTCTCACTGGGGAGGTATAGACACACATCTATGTCCTCTCCATAGGACACCAACAACAAACCCAAGTGCGAGTCCGTCGGAGTCCAGCTTGGGGAAGCTCGAGTTCCTGCTTACAAAGCATGGCTGAGGGGTTCCTTATAGAAGCATGATGAACCAGCCAGAGAGTCTGAGCCCAGCATGGGTGAGCGCCTCTCTACAGCTGTATGGATAGAGTCCCTCCGTCAGCTCCTCCCTCAGTATATCCACTACACCTCCTGAGACCCACGGCCACCCACAGTTAAGCAGAATGACATACAAATGTCTGGGGGTGCAAGAGGGAGCAGCTGCAATGTCAGGTGAGGGTCCAGTTGCTCTTCCCCCACTCCTCTGAGAGAATGAACGTCCTGGAACTCGTCAGCCAGTCTGATGATGTCTGTTGAGCTGGGAGGATAGTGTACAATACCATGTAAAGACTACCAGCTGAGTCATCTTTCTGCAGGGCTGCCTTCCTTCCTTCATTCTTCCCATCTATCCACCCATCCATCCATCCATCCATCTGTTTCTCTGGCCTTCCCTCTTTCTGTCCTCTCTTCCATTCTTAATTCCTCCCCGCTCCCTTCTTCCCTCCTTGCATCCTTCCCCTTCTTCCCCCTTCCCTCTCCTCCTCACCCTCTTCCCCTTTAAAGCAGGCTCTGTGGTTCAAGCTGGCCTTGAACTTGCTGTGTAGATGAGAATGCCCTTGAACTTCTGTTACTCTCAACTCAGCAAGTGATTAGGTTCCAGGCATGTACCACCATGCCTAGCTTAAAAATCACAAATCTGTGAACAAATGAGTTTTCACAGACTGAAGACTCTGGCCTAGCCCTGCTCTCAGCAAGAGACGAGTTCCATCCCAAGCCTTCATCTTCCTCCCTCCCCTCCCGCTTTGCCTCCTGGCCACCTCTGCTAAGGGCGTTATTCTTTTGATTTCTGCCACCATAGATCTTCTTTGCCTTCCTGTGGCCTATGTCTGTATAGACTTGTTTATTCATGCATTCATCGATTTGCTCACTACCGCCCATCATGAAGTCAATCTGTGACGCTTGTCTCTGCCGTGTCCAGTGGTGAGGACTAGGATAGGCCAGGTTGGCTTGAGTAAGATTGAAAATGGATATGCTATTACTGGTTATGCACAGCTAGACCTGGGATGCTGGTGAAACATGATACCATGCCGGGAGCAGCTCGGTGACAAGGACAGGAGAGGCTTTCATGCCAGGGGACCAGGGTGGCCTGCAAGGGCCTGAGTGGAAGGAAGTGGTCCAAGATGAATTCCTCAATTTTTTTTTTTTTTTTTACTTAATGATCTGTTATATGTTTGACTGTCTAAGTTTATATACATGCTCATGGAGGCCAGAGAAGGGTGATAGATACCCTAGAGCTGGAGTTGCAGTAGTAAGCCACTTAATGTGGGTGCTAGGAACTGACCCCAAGTTCTTTTACAGGGATGTTAATTTTCTCTTAACCCCTTAATCACAGAACCATCTCTCTAGTCTCCTGGGGGAGATCAGTTTTGATAAAGAGTAGATGATATTTAAGGATTTTCCCCTAGGAACAAGGAAAGCTTTGTGTTTTAGCCTATGGCTCCTCTCCTTTGAAGCCAGGTATCTTAGGGTTTCCACTGCTGTGAAGAGACACCATGACCATGGCAACATTTAGAAAGGAAGATGCTTAATTGGGGCTGTCTTACAGTTTCAGAAGTTCAGTCCATTATCATCGTGGTGGGAAGCATAGCAGCCTGCAGGCAGCCATGTGTTAGAGGAAGAGCTGAGAGTTCTAGATCTTGATCCCACAGACAGCAGGAAGAGATGGTGAGACACTATATCTGGCTTGAGTTTCTAAAACCTGAAAGCTCACCCCTCAGTGAACATCTCCTTCAACATAGCCACACTCACTCCAACAAGGCCACATCTCCTAATATTGCTGCTCCCTAATGGCCTATGGAGGCCATTTTTTATTCAAACCACCACATCAGATAGGCCTTGGTTCTAGACTCTTATGGAATTCTGGGTCCCTCAGGTAGCTGAGTGACTCCCAGCAGGAGTCTTCAGCTTCAATTTCCCCATCTGTAAACTGAAGGGGATGCTGAGCTGCCTTGTGAGTTGATGTGAAACAGAAGTGGGTATAGACAGAGGTTTGTGAGGTCCAGCTCGATGCCTGGGAGACAGAGCCTTACTGGACCAGGAGCACAGGCAATAACCAGAGGCAGAGGGCATGAGGCAGGGAGCAGTTAGCCCCAAACCAGAGGCTGGGCTTTTAAGACGTGCCGTAGCCTACGTGTAAGGTGTGCAGTGTGCCACTGAGGTGCTTGTTGTCAGCTTCGC
The DNA here is from genome assembly GCA_019843815.1 of Montemys delectorum. Lineage (NCBI taxonomy): Eukaryota > Metazoa > Chordata > Mammalia > Rodentia > Muridae > Montemys > Montemys delectorum. Next base: position 74,958 of record JADRCD010221558.1, on the reverse strand, counting down.
ACTCCTGAGAGATCGCTAGTTCCCTGCAGGCTGGGTCGCACCATCCTAACCCCCTGCTGTTCCTTGCATGGTGTACCTAAAGGGCTCCTTTGCTCTTCTCTTGAAGGCCTGTTCAACATGTACCCCAAGATAGCTGTGAATGTGGCCCAACACAAAACTGTAAATTTACTTAAGGCATTCTGAGGGGAGTGTGTATGTGTGTAACTTGATTCTGCGTTTGACAAGCACGAGCTCCATAAATAACAAATGTCAAAAAGTTGGACATCCTATGAATTCAATGGCCTTACTCAGGCTGTTAAGTTTGTGTCTAGTCACTTATTTTACTGTGATAAAATATACATAACATGAGATTGTCAATACTAATGAGTTCAATGGCACTAGTTACTTTTACACTGCCATATGTTATCATTGCTGCCCATTTCTGGAATGTTCTCATAAGCATAAACAGGAGCTCTACACGTCAATCACCAGCTCCCCAAACTCTTCCCCCTGACTCCACCTCTCTTCTGAGTCTAGGGATTTTGCGCTTCTGGTGTTTGATATAAGTGTACCTTGCTTGGCACGTTCTCTTGTTCCAGCTTCTTTCGCCTAGAATGATGAGTTCAAAGTTTACCCATATTCTAGCATGTACCACAACTCCATTCCTTGTAAAATGTCTTTTGGAGGGGCTTGCAAAATGGCTCAGTTGGTAAAGTACTTGCTACACAAACATAAGGACCTGAGTTCAAATCCCTAGCACTGACAGGGAAAGCTGGACTTGTGTACACCTGTGATTCTAACCCTGGGGATGCAGAGAACAGAGGTTTCTCTGGGGCTTCCTGGCAGTTTGCCTTGCCCAATTGATGAGTTCCACATTCAATGAAGTATTTTGTCTCAAAAATAAGATGGAGAGTAACAGGGAAAGCTTCCTGACATCAACATCTGGCCTAGACACACAGATGTACACACATGCACACATGTGCACGCATGCGTGTACACACACACACACACACACATACACACACACACATACACACACACATACACATACACACACATACACACACACACACACACACCTCTCAAACTCTGGGATGAAAGCTGTGTGCCACACCTGAAAGATAAATCATTTTTTAAAATTCCTTTTTTAGTTTTCCTCTGCGTTGGGGATGGAGTTTTTAACCTTGTGCATTCTAGGCAAACAGTCAATCTCTGAGCTACATCCCCAGTGCGATTTTTTTTTTTAAGATTTATTTATATATTTATTATATGTAAGTACACTATAGCTGTCTTCAGACACACCACAAGAGGGAGTTAGATCTCATTACAGATGATTGTGAGCCACCATGTGGTCACTGGGATTTGAACTCAGGACCTTCAGAAGATCAGTGCTCTTAACTGCTGAGCCATCTCTCCAGCCCCTCAGTGCAATTCTTAAAATTACTTGTTTTTTTTCAGGTACTATGCAGCGTAGGCTGGCTGGAACTCAAATGTGGCCCAGGCAGCCCTTGAACTCACAGCTTCCTGCCTTTGCCTCCCCAAGGCTAGGGTTACAGGTATGCACCATGCTTCTCAGAGTTTCTGTATGGGTCTGGGATCATACCTGATTCTAGAAGATACTTTTTGTTGCAATAAACACACATACCACCAACATGGTGATGCTGGATGCAGTCTGTGCCCTCTCATTTCTCTTGGTGAATGTCTCACTTATGTATAACTGCTTGTATTCTGAGTTGAAATTAGCCTCAGCAGCAGCCGCTGACACTATTTGTCACTTAACTTCGTGTCTTCTTGTTTGTCATTGGCAGAATCTTTATTAATCCATTTTCTGTGTGGATGTACACATGGAGGGCATGTTGTAACCTTAGTGGGTGCCCCACTCGCGAAGAATCAGGAAGGAGACCGCTGCAAAAGCGTGAGATTAATTTACTAATTGAAACTGGTATACCAGGGTCACTCTGTAATCAGGAACAAAGGACCCAGAGGAAATATAGCTTTGGGTATTTATACCATTTTCAGAAAAGCGTTATACAGCCTACAACGTGGGCTGGTTACACTTTACACTTTACAACATGGGCTAGTTACATTTTATCTTTAGTTTCTATTGACTTTTCTCCTCCTGGTTAGGATAAGACCCCTGTGACACACAGGTGACACACAGGGGACGTCTCTTGGAAGTGTGCATTCCTTGGGGATGAATGTTTGCTCTGTAAGCTCTCTTAAAAACCCTTTCTTAAGGATAAGTGGACTTCCTTGCTTTCTGGTATTTTTATGGGGTCTCTCCGTTTTCTATATTACTACAGGCAGAAGGCAGCTTGTGGAAGTCAATTCTCTCCTCCCATATGGGGCCCAGGGATTGAACTCGGGCCCTCAGCTTTGCCAGCAAGCACCTGTGCCTCAGTAGTACATCTCTTCTCAACCACTCAATCCCTATTGATTTTAGTTTGTAGACTTCTGTTACAGGGATCCCATCAGACTTTAAGATCTCTCTGGGTAAAATGAGAACATTCGTGTAGCAGGGAGGAGCAGGCATCTGGCTCCTTTTGCTATTTATGACTGAAGTATCTCGGTATCCACCACCCAGAATCTAAAGCTTTCTTTTTGAGGAAGGGACCTCAGCCTCTAACATCAGAGAGAATTAAGAGGCCATCTACTCATAACATTTTGTCCTTCAGCTTCAAGGCTTTCAAGTAACGTCTGTTCTGGGGTCCCAGGTAGAAGTTCTGAAAGAGTCCAAGAGTCTGAGGTAAGACCCTGGCCTGGTGTTTCCTGTATGAGCCCATAATCCCTTCCCATGACTTTGGGCTTTGGGTTGACTAAGCCAGACCAAAAAACCCAGGGAGAGGGAAACCATGCTGCATAGATGTCATTTTGGAGTAAAGGTCAAATGACGGTCTATCTTAACAGGCTTTCTTTGGAAACAGGGTCTTTTTAGAGCCCAGAGTGGCCCCAAATTTATTATGTGGCCAAGGTTAGCCTTGAACTCCTGATAATCCTGCCTCTACCTGAGTGCTTGGATCACCTTGTATACCAGCACACTTAGCTCATCTTTATGTTTTTGACTCTGTCAAGTTATCAGGCTAGTTCATCAGTGAGAAAGTTGGGAGTTTTCATGATGCAGGAGCCTTGGGTGACTCCAAAGAGCATCTTTGGGCGGCGTCTTTTCTGATGGAAGGGGCTCACTTTCCACTATTGCTTGCCTCTCGCTTGGAGCAGGTAGATAGTTCATAATCTTCTAGTTACCCAGTGGGCACAGCCAGCCCCTGTGTAGGTTTTGGAAGATTGGTGTGTCTGTATCCCTGAGACCAGCTGGCTCCCCTTCCCCCATTATTTGAGAAGGTAAAAGGCAATGCCCTGCCTGCCCCAAGCTTAGCTGCCCTTTTGTGACCCAACCAAGCCTGGAACTCTCCATTACGCTGGTTTCCCAGGGCTCCCTGACAGTGGACTCAAAGCTCCAAGGCAAGCCAGCTGAAGACAGCCCCATCTGACAGATTCCTCTTCCTTTTTTATTGCAAATTCATTTGTTAAAAAAATAAAGCCTTTGTCCAGGAATTCAGGGGCAGGGGGTGGGAGATGCTGGCCAGGGACAGATGGGTCCCCTGAAAGGCTTTAGGCTGTCTCCTCTAAGGGACCTATTGTCCTCCACTCCTCATCAGAAATGCTAAGTCAGGGGCCCTGGGGGTTGTCACTTCCCTGGGACCAGACTGACGCTTGTATTCAGAGAGACGAAGTACCATTGGAATTTCTCTAAGCTCAGGGCCTGAGATTCCAAGCACTGCCTTAGGACCCCCCACCTCTAACACCAACTGGAGAGGGAGGGGACAAGGACCTCCCTGGGAGGTGGAAATGGGGACTGTTTCATCTGCTCAGGGGCCTGTATTACTGGCTTGTGACTTGGAGTACAGTAATTCTCTTTACTTTATCCTGGACTGTCTTGGTTTCCGGTATCCACACAAGAATGCAGGCCTCAGCCCCCCTTCCCTCCTCTTCACCCCTTCCCTCCTCTTCACCCCTTCCCTCCTCTTCACCCCCTCCCTCCTCTTCACCCTACCTTCCAGGGACCAAGCCCAGGCCCTCCTACCAGTCACGAGCACTGCTCCCAGAACCTCCCTGGCTGCTGTATGCAGTCCCACTCCTGGATTCCTAGTCTCAATGATTGTAACCTGGAGTTCGAGGGCAAAAGCCAGAGCTCCAGCAGCTCACACAAGCTAGGCTTGGCCACCAGTCCTGATACACCAATTTAAGAACCGAGTAGTTGGAAAGAGCAAAGAGAGGCAATCGAATCAATGCAGGATGCTGGGAAGAACAGATGCAGGGCTCCAGAGATCCCACATTCATCTTTCAAGTGCTGATCTGAGCTTTAGAGGAAAAATTGGGGTCGGGTCTGCATGGCCAAGCTGTTCTGGCAAGGTGCGGCCTGCTTAGCCTTGGCTCCGTTCTGGCTCTGTCACAGTGGTCTGAGGAAAGCCTTTCCACTGTCAGCACTTGAGAGAGCCACTTGGTTCCCACAAGATGGTCATCTCTGCTCTTTCATGGGTAATTGCCCTCCATTAGGGAGCCATGTGCCTTACAAAGTCTCACTCTTCTTGGAATCCAAGGTGAGAATGAGGTTAGACTTGACCTTCTACTGTGCCTGCAGCCCTAACAGGAAAGAGATGGATTATACAGGTTAGCACGCTCTGCCAATCTGTTCTCTGTAGCTGTGGTCAACACTATGACTACAAGCAATGGAGGGAAGAAAGCTTACACTTGAGGAGTCCATTGCTGAGTGAGGTCAAGGCAGACAACACTGGAGGAACAATGCTTACTGGCTCACTCTGTAGCCTAGGTAAGATCCTATGTAAGATAGTCCAGGCCTGTCTGCCTAGAGATGGTGCCATGCACAGTGGGCTGGGCCTTCCCATATAAATCCTTTATCAAGACACTCTTCCAGGGCAGTCTGATCTGGCAATTACTCAGGTTAGGGTCCCACTTCTCAAGTGACTTTAAGTTGTGTCAAGTTGACAATAAAGCCTAACCAGCATACATGCACACCTGTCAAGGAACACAGGAGGCCGACGGTGAAGGAATCCATGGACTGCAGGCAGAGAGGTCAGGCTTCATTCTGTCTGGTTACCCGTGGGCCCAAGTCTGGAGTTAACACTTAAAGTAAAAATGGTTTTTCCAAGGCCTGTTCTACATCAGTGCCTTGGGTTCAGCCCTCAATAATGGAACCCCTGCTCCTCAGCCACAAATAAAATATGGTGGAGTGTTTGCCTAGCATGCATGAAGTTCTGGGTTCAGTCTCAAGCACTGATAAGAGAAGTTTGGTGGCACTTGAGGATAGCATCATGAAAACTAGGAGACCAAAGTCATCCTTCGATATACAGCAAGTTCAGGGAAGCTTGGTATGTGATGTTCTGTCTAAACTAACAAAAGAAAATGGAGAAATATGCTCCGGAACAAAATCTGTCCTTTTTCTGTGCTGGAGTTTCCTTGAGTGGGCGACACTCTGGAAAAGGAGCTAATGGCAAGAGGGCTCCTTTGGATGCCTCATGTCTGATATGAGTGGATGTCTGGTGTTGGTCTGGGTGCCATTGGAGCGACAGATTCTGGATTCGATGGGGCGTTTCAGAGCTCAGGAAAATCTCGAGAGCCTTTTGTACATGGGCTCACCTACCTGTAGGGTTTGTTGTGGCGCTGACAAACCTAGGAGACACCTTGAGCAGAGAGACGGGGAGGCAAAGCTTTGGGGGTGCAGTACTAGGCGTTCCCTCTGGGAGGAGAGCTGCAGGACAGAGTTATTGTGGTCCTTGTGACCCTCTTCCCTCTCTCCACAGTGCTGTTCTGGGCTACAGTCCTCTTGGCTTCATCCTCAGTGCTGCACAAGTGGTTAACGTGTGTCCTCACACTCTGAGCCACCCTGGGCCTTGAATGTGAAGTGATCAGTTCTGAGCCTGCGCAGAGCTGTCTTGACGTCCGTCCGTGAGTCCGAGACCCCTGAAGAGGTGAAGCCAGCGCCAGAAGGGAAGGGAAGGGGAGTGGGTGTGGGGCAGGCAGATGACTGCTCTATGGAACATCTCAGGTAGACATTCTGGGCCGGTGTCCCACCACATACAAGAGTCAAGGGGCTCAGCTGCTCAAGGCCAAGGACTTGTCAACGTGCTCCCTCAAGAGTGCTCACTCCTCCCTGTACACTCTGACACTGCCTGGGATGGTAAGTGTGCACACCCACAGCCTACTCTCCTCTGCCATCCTCCCCTCTCCCTTTGCTCAGTCCCTCCTCCCTTCCTTCCTTTTCCTCCTTTCCCCTGTCCTCTTTTCTTACCCACTCTGTCTCCTTTCCTCCTCTTGCTCTTCCCTCTCCCTCTTGCCCCCTCCCTCTCCTCACCCAATCATTCCCCCTCCCTCTTTGCCTCCTCCATATTTTCTGTAATGGCAACTGTATGCTCTGGACAGTGACCACCTGAATAAGGAAGAAAGGGTCACATTTACATCGACTCTTATTCCTGAGAGTCCTGGTCTCTAGGAGTCTGAGAGGCTAGGCGTCTTGTCCATACTGCACCTCCTAGTCCTTCTGACAGTCACAATCCTTCCTGTCCCTGGGCTCCTGTCTGCTAGACTTTCCCATTCCCCATGTCTAATCTCCCAGTATCCTTTGCCTGTTCTGTTGTCACTGCCCAGGTGAGGATGGGTCCTGAGCCCTTCCTATTAGTGCAGCTCCTACAAGTGACCTGGGTCCCAGGACACCGTCTGAGTATGTGTCTTGTCATGGTCCAGTCCAGTCTAGCTTCTAGCTTGAACTGTCAGCAGAGCTTCCAGGCCAGCATCCTGCAAGAGGCTGCCTGTGAGGAGCGGCACACAGCTGAGCCTCTGCTCCAGCATCCTGGTGCATCCCTCCCTCACACTGTTGCATGTGGTGTGGGAGGGTGGATGTGAGGGACCTCAGAGGACCCAAGTGGGCCTTCCCTGCCTGAGTATCCCTGAACTATCTCAGAAATTATCTTTGTCAGGAGCTAGCCTCGTCTAGAAGTTTCTGTGGACTCTCTACAGGCTTAGAGGACATTACGTTGCTCTTATCCCTTCTCTGAATTGTCTTCAGATGAACTCTTCTGGTCTGAGCATTTGGAGGACGATCTGCCTGACATTCCAATGGGTCTTTTAGATTCCTCATTTTTAGAAAGTTCCTGCTAATATGTAGCTTCTCTTTGAAGTGGGTCTCTGTTACAGCTGCACACAGAAAGAACTGACAAGGCCTATGTCTGGGGCAAAGAGAAATATTTTTTGGTTTTGCTTGTTTGTTTGTTAAGGAGCCAATTATTCCTCTATATAAGGGAATAACAATATTATTAATTTAAAATATTTTTAAATTATTACTTTTTAACCTTTATTTTTATCTTATATGTATGGGTGTTTTGTCTGATGTATGTTTATGCATCGCATGTGTGCAGTACCTGTGGAGACCAGAAGAGGACATCAGTTCTCCTGGGGCTGGAGTTACAGATGGTTGTGATCTGTCATGTGGCTGCTAGGAGTTGAACCCGGGTCTTCTGGAAGAGTAGCCAGCACTCACCAGGTAAACGCTGGCCATGAGAGCATGGGACAAGAAGTTTGGACTCTAGAAACTTCACAAAAAGCAAGGTGTGGGCTGGAGAGACAGCGTGTGCCACCATGCGTGGCTTTTGTTTTCAGGATAGGGTCCTAATTTTGTTATATGGTCTCGGTTTGCTCAATCTCTCTGTGATTCATCTATCATCTTATTTTTCCTTTTTTCCTGTAATAGGAATTGAACCCAGGGACTCATGAGTGCTAGGCAAATACTCTACTATTGAGATATATCCCTACCCTTCTAGAATTAATATTTTTTTTTTTTGAAAAACACCTAAATTGAGGATCTGGACAGAGTGCTCACCAGGTAAACGCTGGCCATGAGAGTATGTGACAGGGAGTTTGGACTCCAGAAACCTCACAAAAAGCAAGGTGCAGGCTGAAGAGGCAGCTCAGTGACTAACGGCACGTACTGTTCTTACAGAAGATCTGAATTGGATCCCAGCACCCATGTTGAGTGGCATACAGTCACCTGTAACTCCAGCTCCAGGGGATCTGATACACTCTTTGGTCTGAGAGTGCTGCATACACATGCACGTACCCACACATAGAACAGACAAACACAGATTATTAAAAATCAATATAATATTTAAACAAGCTGGGTGGACATGGAAGGGCATCTGTGATCTCAGTGCACAGGAGGCAAAGCCAAGGGGAGTGAATTGTCTGGCTAGGCTAGCAAATCGGCAAGCTTTAGGTTCCACTGAGGGGCTCTGTATCAGTACATGTTAGAGAGCAATCAAGAAAAATGCCCAGATCTTGAACTTCCACATGAGCACATATAAATGGATAGCAACACCCATGTGAACACGTATGTGAACACACACACACATACACACACACACACACACACACACACACACACGTACACACACCTTTACTGAGGTGTATTTCACCTTGTGCTACTACTATGTTAAATGTGCATCCCAGCTGGGTACGGTAGATCACACCAGCACTGAAGAGGCTGAGGCTGGATGCAGGAGAATTGATGGGAGTTCAGGACAGCAAAAACCAAAGAACCAAAAGACCAAAGCAATCCAGAGCTCGAAGGGTCTGATGCAGTATTGATTCTGACATACTCAGAGATGCACACCCACCGTCACGAGCACTTTCAGGGTCTATCACCCCCAAAGCAACCCCTATTCACTAGCCATCAGCCCACCATGTGTGGCACGACGCTAGCCTCCATTCCTAATTAGTGCTGAACAGGACTTCATTGTCAGAGGTGCAGTTGGTGTTGACATGCAACAGCCATGGGCTTCTCCACCTGACAGGTGGGGCCTTAGGATGCGTCCTGCCCTTCCGTTGGCTGAGGCTGTACTCTTCCTCTCATCTCCCACCCTCAGGGGACGGGCACCTCCGTTATGTCTTTGCTATGACCTTGTGCGCACCTCTCTTGCCTAGAGCATACTAAAAGGACTCATTTGCAGAATTGAAGGCACAGCTCCCACAGACCTCTGATTCTAACTACCTTCCACCTCAAATCTAGACTTCAAAGGCTTGAGTCCCAGCAGCCTGCAGTATGAATGGGAGGAGAACTGTCCCCAGCCACTGCGGCCACTGCAATGCATTGGCAAGGAGGCCGTGTGTGGCTCAGCCCACCAGCTTTGAGGTGAGTTTTACCAGCCCTATGCTGGACTCTGCCCTGGGCCTGAACACCTTTCCATACTCTCCTCTTCTTGCCAAGCTTTACCTATACACCTAAACCTTTGCTCTGTGCTGAGGCCAGAAGCCAAGAACCTCACTCGTGTCATCTAAGTCAGCTCTCAGAAAAATTCTTACCCGTGTGCCCATTTTACAGGCGAGGAAACGGAAGCTTGCAGAATTTTGGGACTATCGTGAAAGCCACCTAGGTAGGAGGTAGCAGAGCTGGCCATTTCTCCAAGGCGTCTGCCCACAGCACAGCTTTTCACCCTGAGCACTGTTTGCTGTAGGGTCGGAGTGCTTTGTACATTATGGCATGCAGAAGAAGCAATCTGGTCTCTACCAGCTAGACGCTAGCACCTTCCCTGCCTGTAGTTATAACAACCACATTGACATCTGTGGGTGCACAGTAGTCCAAGCTGAGAGCTGCTACACTTTATCACCTCACAGCCCTGCTCCAGGAATGGGAGCTGTGGGAAGCCACAGGGCAGACCTGCTTCTGTCCAGCTGAGAGCACTTCTTGATCTCAGGCTGAACATTTCCCTTGGTCATGGAACTCAGGGCTAGGTGCACTATGGGTTCTCAGTCTCCCTGAGGAGACAAGCAGTGCCTGTGTCAGAGGCCCCATCTCCCCTAGGAGGTCCTTTGGGACAAAAAATAAGTTGTTAGGCTTTCCAGGGAAACCCTAGCCCACATCCACCAGATCCCACCCACTGGGAGGACCAAGCCTCCTTGCGTTGCCAGGAGACTACAATGTCTGACCCTTCCTAGGGCCAGTGGCCTCAGATAAGGTTTGTTTTCAATCCTGAAACAAAGCCAGGACTTGGTGCCCCAATAGAGAACAACTCCCAGTGTGGCTGTCCCTCCTCTCTTCCTCTCCTTCTCCCTCTCCCTCCTCTCTCCCTCTCCTTCTCCCTCTCTCCCTCTCCCTCTCTCCCTCTCCCTCTCCCTCTCCCTCTCCCTCC
>JADRCD010221558.1:51927-62977 GCA_019843815.1 Montemys delectorum | reverse complement strand
TGTGTGGTGTGGGTGTGCTGTTGTCCCATGTGTGGTGTGGGCGTGCTGTTGTCCCGTGTGTGTGTGTGTGTGTGTGTGTGTGTGTGTGTGTGTAGTGTCTGAGGGCAGGTGCCTTGTAACCAGAAGCCTGTCTGCCAAGTGATCATGTTCCATTGCTAGTTATTGTTTTAGCAGAGGCTGTGAGCACGGGCTTTTCATGTATATTCTTGGGGGTGGGAACTGAGATGGGCACTCTGCCTACAGCATTTGCTCTTGTAAAATGCCTTTTCTGTGTACATCAGAGAGCCAGCAATGTGGGTGGTTTGAGTATGTACTGACATGTTTAAACACAGACCAGATGTTAGCCCAAAGCCCAGGTGGGCTAGGAATAAACACTTTGTTCTAGCTGGGCATGGTGGCATGTGCCTATAACCCTAGGACTTGGAAGGTAGAGGGGTTTCCAGACAAGCCCCAGCACCACAGCGGGTTGGAGCCTGTCTGGGCTACATGGGTCTCTGTTTCTCAAAAAAAATTTTTTTTGTCTTAGAACACACTCTCCTTTGTCTGTTATTCTCTCATGTTTTATGCTTACATCTTAAGAACAAAGAGAGTAACAGATTCTCGACCTCCATATTGGCAAGACAAAGGAGGAGGGCATCCCTACAACTGGTGGCTACTCCTTGGTGTCGTTCACTCTTGTCCTCTACCATGGGGTGGGTCAACTTGCAAAACCAAGAGTACACCCCATGAAAAATGATGAGGGGTGAGGAGATCATCTCAGCCTGGAGTCAGGGGGGCTGAGGCCTGTGGCCTGGAGTCAGGGGGGCTGAGGCCTGGTGCAGCTCAGGTAGTTGTGTTAAATTTGGTGTGGGTGCCCCACTTGAGAAGACACAGGGATGGAGATCAATGCAATTAGCATGAGGTTTTTATTGATCCAGTATACTGGGGTCATCTTGCATTTGGAGCAAAGGCGACCCCGAGGAACAGAAGCCCACACTTTTTATAGCTCTGGCTGTCCTGGAACTCACTCTGTAGACCAGGCTGGCCTCAAACTCAGAAATCCACCTGTCTCTGCCTCCCAAGTGCTGGGATTAAAGGCGTGCACCACCACTGCCCAGCGGCTCTTCAGTTTTAAGGAGCACTATGCAACACCACTCACTCATTCATCTATACAGAGCTCCTTTTGTATCCCTGGGGTTCTGTGCTGAACGAGAGCCTCACAGGCAGGTGACCGGAGAGTCCCATTAGAAAGCATAAGCAAAGACTGCTCTGCCCCCATCGCCTGGGTGGCTTGCCGGGAGTCCCGAAGCTGGAGGAAGTGAAGCCAGGATTGCTTGTGCACACCCCAGCTGCTTCAAGAAATGTTTGCTGGGTTTGTGGACTTGGTTAGACTTGGTTACACTTGGTTACACCGTAGCCATCCCCTCTCCAGCTCTTAAGGGTGTAAACTGGGCAGTTGCTACTCAAAGGAGAGATCAGGTCATGGGCATGTGAAAAACCACAGTTCCCCCCCACCCCCCAGCTAATTTCTAAATGATTTACACAAAGCCCACTGTGTAGCACAGTGGCAGAGCATGTGTCTGGCACAGGCCGGGCCCTGGACTCTAACCCCCAGCTCCCAGAGGGGAAAAGTATTTTATATAGAAAAACAATAGAGCGAGGTGGTGGCAGCACACGGAGCATTCTTGGAGGCAGAGGCAGGCAGATCTCTGAGCCAGAGGCCAGCCTGCTCTACAAAGTGAGTTTCAGGACAGCCAGCACTACATAGAGAGACTCTGTCTCAAAAACAAAACAAAACAAAAACAATGGAAAATGGGCAAAATGACTCATGACTGTGACTTCAACACAGTAAGATTGCCATTGTCTGAGGGCAGCCTCGGCTACAGAGTGAGGGTACAAACAAATGCTGGTGGTGGTGGCTCAAAACTGTATGTAATCTCAGGCCTCAGGAAACAGAGGCAGGGTAGTTGTTGCGAGTTTGAGGCCAGCCTAGACTATATGGTCAATTCCAGGCCAGCCTGGGATACATAGTATGACCCTGTCCCAAAATTCAAAGCAAAACAACAGAAAACAGTTGTGTATTACAGTCCAGTCACCATGACCCTCAAGACACATGGGCAGAGCTCTCAGAGGGAGGGAAAGGCATCACTCATGCCAGCAGCTGTCCTGTGTGGTACAGGAAGTGTCCTCATACACAGGGTCTAGAGACCTGGAGTGATGGAGACTGGCCATGCCAGGACAGGCGGCTGGAAACCTGGTGTGGCAGGGGTCCTGCTCACTTGCCTCCACCCTGCAAGCAGAGCCACCTGAGACTCCTTCCTTTCCACTCCAGGTGTCAAACCTGCTTCCCCAGCTTGGACACCCCCTCTTCCAGGAAGCCTCCTAGGCCAGGTGTGTCCTACCTCAGTCCTGCTAAGGACACTGTATTTGGCTTCTCCCCTTCTCTGGCTTCTGCAAGGGGCTTTTCAGTGATCCCAGCCCTGCCCCAGTGTCCCTACAGAAGGGCATTACTATCCCCTGGTGGGCTTAGGAGTCCAGGTGCCCTCTTCCTCCTACTGGACAGGCTCTTCCTGTGGTACCTACTCTGTCCTTACTTCAGACCTCGGGAAAGGGGACTGCCCCCCTCTCCCCAATGCCTACTTGTATACAAAGAAGTTGAGCTCAGGGAGTTGTCCTTAGGCCACATAGCCATTGTCAGAGCTGGGATCCAAACCCCATGCAGCTGTATCTACGTGGATTGGGAAGGTATGGCCTTCCCCCTAACATGCCCCAGTGTCACTGAACTTGCCAGTAAGAAGGCCCATGTGCAGGTGGTAGTGGTGCATGCTTTCAATCCCAGCATTTAGGAGGCAAAGGAGGGCAGTCTCTATGAGCCGGAGGCCAGCTTGGTCTACAGAGTGAATTCCAAGACAGCTAGGGGCTACACAACCCTATCTCAGAAAACAAACAAACAGAAAAGATTCTTGTTAAGCTTGAATCCACTTTCTCCATTTCCCAAGTGTCTTCCCGGCAGGTCCTCCTGGTAAGCATCAATAGCAAGCTTGGAGCCCAGGAGATCAGATGGAGGTAGATCCCCATCTTTGGGCTTTTCCCCGTTCTGCTCCTAAAGTGGCTGCATCCTGCCTCACACCTGTTAATGCAAATTAACCCCCCTAGGCTCATACATCTGAATGTGTAATCCCCTATTGATGCAGCTATTTGGGAAGAGTTAGGAGGTGTGGTCTTGTTGGAGGTGATGTGTTACCAGGGGCTAGCTTTGAAATTTTAAAAGCCCCCACCATTCCTAGTTAGTGTTTTCTCTCTCTCTTTCTCTCTCCCTCCCCGTTCCCCCTGCCTGTAGCTTGTATATCAGAATGTAAGCTCCAAGCTACTGCTCTAGTACCATGGTCCATGCTCCCTGCCATGATGATTGTAGACTAACATTTTAGAACCATGAGCCTCCAAATTCAATGATTTCTTTTATAAGTTTCCTTGTATTTGATGTTTCTTTACAGTAATATTAAAGTAGCTAAGATTCGCTCAAACTGTGAAATCATTCAAAGGTGGACCTGGGTCAGCAGCAAGCATGTCCTAGCTTGGATCCACCCTCGGATGTTGCTGACCTGTACCAAGCTGTGGCACTTACAGGTGTGGATGAAGTACTCATCACTGACTAATGACTACTCACCAAGGGAGGCTCAGGACAGTGCACTGCTCGGGACGGCCCTGGGAAGCTCGGAAGGCAGCTGGCATAGGCCACCCTCAATGAGAGACTTTCCTGCTAACACTCTAGCTCAACTTGGTGCAAGTGAACTGTGTGGGCTGTGAGGAGACTTGGAACCGTTGAAAACTCTCAGAACAAAGCAAAGCAGAGAAGGCCCGACAAGAGCTCTGGTCCAAGACACAGCTCGGACGCATCCGGGCTTGCAGAGGCCTTGCCAAGGGTTTGAGTGTGAGTCAAGATTTGGCTGGTATAGATGTGAGCGCTTTGTGTGAAAGCACAGAAAGGGGACTGGTGTGCACTTATTAACATGATCCTAACTGCTGAAGTTATGCCCATGTTTGCAGAGAATTGCAGAAGTATGATGGTTAGAGTGGGCATAACACAAACTGAGCTCTGGGTCTGAAACAGAAGGGTGACCTTGAGAAGCACCCTGGGCACCATGAAGTAGCCACAGGCGCAGCAGCCTCTTTGCCAAGGAGCTTCATCAAGCCAGGAAGGGAGCTAGACCCCACCATCGTGGGGCTCTGTGGTAAAGAGCACTTGCTCTTCCCGGCAACCTCACTTCTTGGCATCCGCTGACATGGGTAGTGTGCCTGGCACACACTCACTCCTGGGTTCCAGAGCAAGATCCAGTTAGTTTGATAGCTCAGGGGCTAGAAAATGGGCTAGAAGGTGGAGCCCAGCCTCTGAACTTGACCTTATCCCCAGGTAAGACGGAGGTCTCAAGAGTGCATGCAGGGGCCACCTGGAGCTGATGTCTATTACATCAAGGTTTGCTGTGTATGCTTGGCACAGCTGCATCAGCCCTACCCCAGCCCAGGTCTCCCTGCCTCAGCTGGTGTCCTGGTCCAACAAAGCTGGCCCTGCCCCAGTACTGATGTTAAAGATGTATGGAGTCAATAATCAAAAGTTTTGGGGCAGGAGATGGCTCAGCAGTTCAGAGCGCTTGCTGCTCTTGCAGAGGACCAGCACCCACACCCAGTAACTCACAACTGCCAGTGACTCCACTTTCTGGAAACCTGACACCCTCTTTTGGCTTCTATGGGAACCCGCATGTGTGTGCAAATACACATAATAGATGTGCACACCTAAACAAATAATCAGTCTTTAAAAGAATAATAATAGAAGTTTTCACAAATTCAGAGAAAGAGAAACAAGTTAAACAGGCCACTCCCAGGTTTCCTTAAGTGTAGGCTGAAACTCCCAGCCCTGTGCGTCTTAACACAGTGCATCTTACTTTAGCTCTGAAGATATGAGTGGGGCTGGTCTGGTGGGGCTCTGTGGGAGCCTGTGTTAAACCCTATCTCCCTTGCTTGCTACTACCAACCCTGCTTTAGAATTCCTGAGAGAGAGAGAGTAGGTAGAATAGGGTTCCTCAACTCAGAGATGGCTTTTGGGACACTTGTCATACTGGATTCAGGGTAATAATCTCCTCTAATGCCACCAGATACAAAGACCCTGTTCTCAGACAAGGTGTCCCTCACAGACCTGGGATGTCAGGGCTTCAGCGTCTTTTGAGGAGACTTGGTTTGAGTCAAAATCCTACCAACGTGTAAAGCTTGGAATACAGGAAGAACAACCCACAAACCACAAGAAACTCAAGAAGAAGGAAGACCAAAAGGTGGACATTTCATTCCTTCTTAAAAGGGGAAACCAAATACCCATGGAAGGAGTTGCAGAGATTAACTATGGAGCAGAGACTGAAGGAAGGACAAGCCAACCTAATATAGCTATCTCCTAAGAGGCTCTGACAGTACCTGACTAATACAGAAGTAGAGGCTCATAGCCATCCATTGAACTGAGTACACGGTCCCCAATGAAGGAGTTAGAGAAAGGACCTATGGAGCTGAAGGGTTTGCAGCCCCTTAAGACAAACAACAATATGAACTAACTAGTACCCCTCAGAGCTCCCAGGGACCCAACCACCAATCAAGGACTATACATGGCGGGACTGAATGTTCTGGCAGCATGTGTATAGTAGAGGATTGCAAATTCGATCATCAATGGGAGGAGAGAACCTCGGCCTTGTGAAGGTTCTGTGCCCCAGTGTAGGGGAATGCCAGGGCCCATAAGTGGGAGAGGGTGGGGTGGCAGGCATGGGGAGGGGGGAGGCAAAAGGAGTTTGTTCTTGTTGTTTTTGTTTGTTTGTTTGTTTGTTGGAGGGGAAACTGGGAACAGAGAAATTTACATGTAAATAAAGAAAATATCTAAAAAAAAAAAAAAGAAAGAAAAAGAAAACATGCATTTGGAATGAGTGATGAGAAGGGAAAAAAACCTCTGGGGTTTTTGTATTGTTCTGTACTTGGACACCAGGGTTACCACTTAGGTCTTAGCCTTGGCCTGCTCAGTCCACTGCCACTGATTTGTACCTTTTAGATAAGCCTTCACTGTATAGCCCTGACTTACTGGGCTAGCTCATACTCCCACCTCCTGAGTGCCCAGTCTTTTACCTGGGTTCTGAGGATCAAGTCCATGTTCTTACACTTTGGAGACAAGTGCTTTACCAAGCCATCTCCCTGGTTCTCTAGTATGAGTTCTATGCCATCATTTTTATTCTGTTTGGTTTGGATCATTCTTTTGAAATGCCGTCTCATGGCTAGCCTTAAACTCACCGTCTTCCTGCCTCAGCCTGCTGAGTGCTGGAATCACAAGCATGTGCCACCGTGCCAGACTAAAGCAGCCATAGTTAAACCTGTTCCTCCGATGGGCCTAGCCCCCTGGGTATCCCTAGCACAGGATCCAGGGATTCCACCTGATCTCAGGCACGGGAGGCACTCGAGGCACGTGAGGCTTGAGGCTGTACTGGTTTTTGCCACTTTAATGCTGCAAGCTGCAAGGGAGGAGCCCCAGGAGCCCTCCTCATTCTCAGTTCTGGGGTCTTGAGCCTCAGCACCATTGTGGAAAAGCCCCATGCATTCCTAGAGCACCTTCCACTGTTCTCACACCTCTGACCCATTGCAGAACGCCAGCGCCAGAGCTAAGGAACTCATGACAGTCTGTTCTCTCAGCTCCCAGTCCCCACTGCATTGATGTCAGGAAACCCATAGCAGCTGAGGAGATCGAGGCAGATAAGCTCCTGGATTCAGGCAGCTGTGCGGGGTTCAGTTGAGCTGATGAGATGTGACACATTAGGGATTGCACAGTGACTGGTCTGGAGAGGCCCAGCTGCCCTGTCCCTTTTTACAAGGATTGTAACTGTGGAGTCTCCTGTGGGCACCAGGCATGGCATGTGCCTGGGAAGCTCTGGCTGCCCACAGCCCCTGATACAGAGCTGAGGATGCCATCACTAGGACATAGTGCATGGCCTGCATGCATTATTGTAAAAAGAGAGTGTGTGTATGCTTGTGTACACACACACACACACACACACACATTCACATACATGCACACAGACTCACAGTATATAGACCATGTTGTCTTTTTTCTGTTTCTCTTTTGAAACAGGTCTCATTGTGTAGCCTAGGCTAACCTAGAACTTGTGATCCTCCTGTCTCAACTTCTCTAGCACTGGGACTACAGACCTGTATTACTATGTCTGGTTGCTGCTACTTCTTCCTCCTCCTCCTCCTCCTCCTCCTCTCCATCTTCCTCCTCATTTCCTCTTTCATCCCCTCCCCCATCCTCCTCTTCTCTCCATCCTCTTCCCCCTCCTCCCCATCAGCCTTCCTCCTCCTCCCCTCTCTATTCTCCTCCCCTCCTCTTCTCTTTTTTAAAAACATGATTTATTATTTTATGTGTACGTGTGTAGGTCTGAGTGTATGTATATCTACAATGTTCATGTCTGGTGCCCTTGGAAACCAAAAGGTGTCAGATCCCCTGGAACTGGAGTGGCAGATGGTTGTGAGCCACTCATGTGGGTGCTGGAGCCAAACCCGCGTTCTCTGGAAGGGCAGTGAGTTCTCGAGTCACTGAGCAATCTCTCCTTGAACTCAGTATATAGCCCAGGATGCTATCAAGTTGACAGAGTTTTGGGGCCTCAGGTACGCCTCTGCTCTGACAGCTCCCGTGTGCACTGATTATGGATGCCAGCAGAGAGGTCTGGGGAGCTATTCTTCAGCTTGCAGCTGCCATTGAAAGCACTGGTTGCAATGGTCTGTGGTTCCCCAGCAAGCATCGAGGGTGGCATTATGTTCCTGCAGGCAGTCTTTGGTGCAGCGAGCCCTGGCTTCTGCTATACCTTGATCCTGACATCTTAAAGAGGCCAGAGTGGGGTTCAGAGAACATGACAGTGACCCAGGCTTCAAGCCTGGGACTGGGGCCAGGGCAGCCAGAGGGTACAGAGGTATTTAGATTTTAGACACTACTAGGGCAGCTGCTCCGACCCTGTGATGAGGTAAGGGGGAGCAATGCTGCACCCCCACCTAGCCCTGACTATGGACTTGAGACTCTAGTTTAAACAATTCAGGGGCTTAAAAATCAAGCCAAGGTCTGAGGATGTGGTCAAGGGCTTGCCTGCTGTGCACCAAGCCCTGGCCTTGACCCCAGGACCACAAGAACTGGCATGGTGGCAAACACCTGTAATTCCAGTACTCAGGAGTTGGAAGCAAAAGGGTTAGAAGTTCAAGGGCTGAACACTAGACAGGCCCCTACCAACTGAGCTAAATCCACATTCCCCAGTCCCAGTGTGTCTGAACACAGCCCAGCTAGGTCCAGCATGATCTAGCATGGTGCTAGAGTCGGCTAATCCCTTGGTATAAACTCCTTGTGGTATTCTGGATGATTCCCAGGGCCTGAGCTGGAGGAACTTGGAGCAGTGGCTGTAGATTGCCCAGTGTAGGTGTTTTGGGGTCCTGTAGTCTAGCTTAGCTCTGTGCTCTTTGGTTGCATGCCAGATTTACAGAGCTGAAAGTTCTAGAAAATCAGATATGCCCAGTCACCTCAGATGTCACACTCTCTTCTTCTGTCCCCTCCATTTTATGTCATTTCACTTCACAGGCTTCCATTTGCCGAGGTGACACAATTGCCCCAGATGATGAAGATCACACTTCCAGTGCCATTGAGGCACAAGAGAAGCAGGAGTTAGCTCTCTGAGCCCCCCAAGGTGGGAAGTGTACTGGGGGACAGCCACCCACCCCTGTTGCCTACTGTACCCACAGTGGAGCTGGAGAAGGCAGAGGCCTGGCTGCAGGAGACCATCTTGGGCATCCAGCTGCAGGTTCCTGGTGTGGTAGAGCTCCACGTAGGGGGCCTATTGGAGCAGCATGGCCCTGTCGAAGCAACACCCTGAGAATCAAGTACCGCCTCCTGGGTACGGTACTGGGGTGAGGGGGACACACCCTGCACTCTGGCCTGGGGGTTAAGATGCCACTTTCAACACTGCTGCCATTCCGTTGGCTCTGCCCTTGATCAGACACAGCTGTTAAAGGCAAACAACACCGACTGTGTTGGGGGCTTCTCACCTGTCCCTTTGAAAGCTGCATGAAGAAGCTAGGGGTTTGACTCAGTTGGTAGAGTGCTTGCCCAGATGTGTGGGCCTAGGGCCTATCCCGAGCATTTCATAAACCGTGCATGTTGTTCCAGGTCTGTAATTCCAAGCACCCAGGAGGTGGAGACAGGACAATCCTTAGCCACGTAACAACTTAGTCAGCATGTGACTTATTACACAAGACTCTGTCTTCAAAAACAAAATGAGGATGAGGGTGGTCTGGTTGTATGTTTCCTTCTTAGCGTAGCTGAAGCCAAGTCAGGCTGGAAGTCTCCTCTCCTTGGAGCTTGGTGGAAGCTGCCTGGCAGAAAGAGGCAGGGGCTCTGCGCTGACTCGCAAGGCATGTTGCCCATGATTGCAGAACCCACCAGAGGCTGAGGATGGAAGAGAAGGGCCCTGAGGGTACCCATGAATTGGAGCTGGCCCATGAGTCCCACTGCACACAGCTCCCAATCATCAGTCACAAGGTTGGTACCTGAGCAGGGAACTGAGGATTGCAAAGCCTGCCCTCATTCATGGAGGGTGAGGAGGGACAGTTTGTGGTCACATAGTTGCAGTCTCTTCACTGAGTTGCTTTTATTAAATACCTACTGTATACCCAGCTGCAGGGAAATGGCGTTGGTCCTTGCCACCTTGTTGGCAGGCATAAGTAGATTATTAGAGAAGACTCCAATCATGAAACCATAATTATGTGAGTGGATGGGAGAGCTGAGCACAGGGAAGATGGTTTTGGATGGGTCTGGTGGGTAGGGAAGTCTCCTCTAGTCAGGTGATGTTTTCACTGAAAAGTAAGATGTAAGGTAACTTTATTCCAACAGAAGTGTGTCCTGGGCAGAAGAATGTGAGAGCAAAGATCTGGGGAGGAGGGAGAAGAGAGGGCTCAGGAAGGTCATCAAGTAGCTGGAAGGGCAAACGAAAGGGGAGGAGGAATGTGGCCGTTTATTGCCTTGGAGGAGGGGCCTATTGGTTTGTAGACAGTCTGGGGATTGAACCCAAAGGCTCATACATGCTAAACAGCTGCCTTTCGACTAAACCACATCGTCAGAATTCCTTTATTAATACACCTAATAAAAAGATTGACTTTTAGTAAAATTTTAACCTTCATTGTTTTTATGTGTATGGGTGTTTTACCTGAATGTGTGTCTGTGTCCCACATGCACACAGTGCCCAAGGAAGGCAGAGGGGTTCTGTCCCCTGGACAGTGAACCTGCGTCCTGCGGAAGCCAGCACTCTGCTCATGCTGAGCCTTCTCTCCAGCCCCTATTTGAACTGAGAGTGCCTGTGTGTGGGTTTGTGCATGTGAGTGCAGTGCCTGCAGAGGCCAGAAGGGGTCTCAGATCCCCTGGAGTTACAGTTGGTCGGGAGCCACCGGACTCGGGTGCTGAGAACTAAACTAGGTGCCTCTGGAAGAGGAGCAAGCTGTCTGAACTGCTGAGCTATCCTGCAGCTCTCTTGCTTTCTTTTTGGTAAAATTGTGAGTGTGAGTGTGTGTGTGTGTGTGTGTGTGTGTGTGTATGCTCGTGTGTTATGTATGTGTGTGTGTATCTGTGAGTGTGAGTGTGGGTGTGGGTGTGTGTATGTGTCTGTGAGTGTGTTGTGAGAGTGTGTGTGTGCTCCTGTGTTATATACGTGTGTGTATCTGTGAGTGTGTGTGTATGTGTCTGTGAGTGTGTGTGTATGTGTCTGTGAGTGTGTGTGTGTGTGAAAGTGTGTGTGTGCTCGTGTGTTATGTATATGTGTGTGTATCTGTGAGTGTGAGTGTGGGTGTGTGTATGTATCTGTGAGTGTGTGTGTGTGAAAGTGTATGTGTGTGAATGTGTGTGTCTGTGAATGTGAGTGTGTGTGGGTGGGTGGATGTATGTATCTGTGAGTGTGTGTGCACACGCGTGTTATGTATGTGTGTGAGTGTATGTGAGAGTGTGTGTATGAATGTGAGTGTGTGT
>JADRCD010221558.1:29516-51917 GCA_019843815.1 Montemys delectorum | reverse complement strand
GTGTATGTAATTGCCCATATCTCTATCAGAGCATGTGCATGTGTGTTTACAGATGCTCAAGAACCCCAGAAGAGGGCTTCAACCCCTTGGTGCTGGGTTACAGGTTTTAGTGAGCTACCGGATGAGGGTGCTAGGATCTGAGCTCTGGTCCTTACACTGAGCATTCCTCTCTCGCCTCTGACTTACCTTCTTAAAGTCGTCTTCTCCCGTTGGACCGTTGCTCTGTTGCTTTGATGAAGGTGAGGGGCTCATCAGGTGTTGGGCTCATGGCTTCAGGCTTATTTATTCCTTAGGTACCTAGTGTCTAGCAGTGTGCTGGGCTTCACCTGTCCCTCAGAAGCAATGCACTGTGTGGAAAGGCAAATGAGGGCTGGGGAGATGGCTCAGTTAGTAAAGGTTTAAGAACCTGAATTTGATTCCTAAAACTCACATTAAAAAAAAAAAAAAAAAAAAAAAGGCAGGGGCTGGAGAGATGGCTCAGCTGTTAAGAGCACTGACTGCTCTTCCAAAGTTTCTGAGTTCAAATCCCAGCAACCACATGTTGACTCACAAGCATCCGGAATGAGATCTGATGCCCTCTTCTGGTATGTCTGAAGACAGCTACAGTGTACTTAGATATGATAATAAATAAATCTTAAAAAGAAAAGGTAGGTGTTAGGGCTGAAGAGATGGCTCAGCACTTAAGAGCACTCTTTGTACTCTCTCCCTTTCTTTCTTCCTTCCTTCCTTCCTTCCTTTCTATCTATCTATCTATCTTTCTTTTTTTCTTTCTTTCCTATTTGACAGGGTCTCTCTTTGTAGTCCTGGATGTTCTAGGACTCACTGTAGACCAGGCTGGCCTTAGACTCACAGAGACTCTCCAGCCACTGCCTCCAGAATGCTGGAACTCAAGGTGTGTGCCACCATGCCTAGACAGCTCATTGTTTTTGAAGAGGACCCAAGTTTGGTTCCCAGTACCCATATGGTGGATCACAACCATCTGTAAGTCCACTTACATCCTTTTCAGGCCTCCATGGAAAGTGCGCATGCATGCACACATGCGCACACACACACACACACACACACACACACACCTGCACTAAATCAATTGAGGTGAAAGCACTTGCCCAGCATGTGTAAGGCCCTGGAGGCGTATCTCCAGCAGGAAAGAAACTGCTTCCTGTGTCTGCAGAAAAGCAAGTTGACATTCTAGAGAGGGCCAGGAGGGCTCAGAGCTGCATGGCTGGCCTCCTCGGGGATCTCACTATTGGTGTGTGGTCCAGCTGCAGCACAGGCAGGGCCTGGACCATCTGCACTGGCAGCTGGAGGCCAGTACAGGGAACAGTGGGCTGAGAGTGGTAAAGAGATACCTGCGCATCAGCCAGACCTTCAGGAACCACTCAGGACCAGCACTCCACAACTACTTCCTGGAGGTGAGCCCACCACCAGAGCACAGCCATGGCCTAGACGGAAGTGGGGGTGCAGGCTCTTCCCCAGTGTCCCTTTGCACTATGGCTGCTGAGATGTATGCAGACGTCAGGCTTGGCAATGCCCCTAACTGATCCGTGTCTTCTTTGTGTAGGTTTCCCAAGGATGGCATGTGCCACCATACCATGCTCTGCCCAGACTTGCTCTTAACTCCCTCAGCTGCCTACTGGAGGAAGTGGGTAGGCTAGGGTGGATCTGAGGCCTGTTGAGTCTGGCTGAAGTTGAGAGATAGGGCATTCTGGGCTTGGGGTAGTGATTGATGGGGCACCTGGGCTGTATCCACCAGCTTGCACTGCAGGTCCCTGAGAGGCAAGTGGATGGCCACACACAGCTGTACCACTTGAGCCTCCGGCAGCCCATGTCCAAAACAGCACATACCTGAAGGTGCTAGTCAATGGTCAGCTGTGCTTCATGGCGGGCTTGCTCTGGAAGGACCCCTCCAGGCCACCCTGTGGAGATGGGAGGTGAGTACCAGCTCTGTGGCCTCCTTACCTTACGACTCCTACTTTTGACTTCCAGGTGCACATTCTACCTGGAACATCTTTGATTTATGTGGGCTCACTCGAGGCAAACTTTTCATGTGCCCTGTGGCACAGGGCTACGTCTAATGTATTCCCCTGTCAATCAGTGTCTGCATCCTAAGCTCCCACCATCTTTCTCTATGCCACACCCCCTCCCTCAGACCTCTTTTCTTTTCCCTAAACAAACCTCAGGACCTTTTTTGTTTGCACTTCCTTCTTTCAAAATATCTTTTCCCACTTTGAAACATATGTTTGCTATAGTTTGTTTCTAAATTGACCTTTTAGAATTAGATTTCATTTTTTATTGAAGTAATATAAAGTTTAAACAGAATTTAGACTTTTCTGAGTCTGGGTTAGTGTCCTGGAGCTCACCAGGTTATGATCATGGAGGGGCTTTTCTTGTTTTGTTTTGTTTTTGTTTTTGTTTTTGTTTTGAGACAGCCCTGGCTGTCCTGGAACTCACTCTGTAGACCAGGCTGGCCTTGAACTCAGAAATCCACCTGCTGCTGCCTCCCAAGTGCTGGGATTAACGGCGTGCACCACCACTGACGGGCTGCTTTTTTTTTTTTTTTTTTTAGATGAGGTCTCACATAGCCCAGTCTGGCCCATAACTTCTCTAGTAGCTGAGAATGACCTTGGACTTCTGATCCTCCTGCCTCTGCTTCCTAAGGACTGGGATTTCAGGTGTCCGTGCTGGGGATGGAACCCAGGCTGTAAATAGGAAGCACACAGCGGCTGGCTGAGCCACATCCCAGCCCCTTATGTGCATTTTCAATGGTAAAGCTTATAAAAGGAGCCCTCTGCCTATCTTCTGACCACAAGCCTTGCTCCTGACAAGTAACCAGTGTGAATCCTCGCCACTGTTTCTTCAGATACCGCTTTAAAAAAGATAGAACCTTGCTACCATTTCTTACATTTCAGTAGGCATTCTTTTTTGTTTGTTTAAGATTTATTTATTTTATTTGCATGAGTACACTGTAGCCATGAGCCATCATGTGGCTGCTGGGAATTGAACTCAGGACGGCCCCACTCGCTCGAGTGTAATTCACTGTAGCTGTCTTCAGATGCACCAGAAGAAGGCATCAGATCTCATTATGGATGGTTATGAGCCACCATGTGGTTGCTAGGATCCAAACTCAGGACCTTCAGAAGAGCAGTCAGTGCTCTTACCCGCTGAGCCATCTCGCCAGCCCCCATCAGTAGGCATTCTTGATAAATGTCTTGCTTAAGAAAATGAGAATTTAAGCCAAGTGGTGCTGGCGTATGCCTTTAATCCCAGCACTTGGGAGGCAGAGGCAGGTGGATTTCTGAGTTTGAGGACAGCCTGGTCTACAGAGTGAGTTCTAGGACAGCCAGGGCTGCACAGAGAAACCCTGTCTCAAAACAATAAAAAAAAAAAAAAAAAAAAAAAAAAAAAAAAAAGGAAAAAGAAAAAGAAAAGAAAATGAGAATTTAATTTTCACTAGGGCCCTTTTCCAACTATCCATTTCCTCTCCTCCCCTAGGGTTCTGTGTTTACATAAGTGGGACTGCAGTGTTCATGCCTTCCTGGCAAAGAAGTATGGAGTATGACGTTGTAACTCTCTGTTTCTCCCTGAGTTACAATCACCTCTTATATTTGAGAAGTTTTCTGGTTCCTTTGCCAGAATCCCCTGGGGATGGGAAGCATGTCAGACCACTTACGGGCTTTCTTTACTTCAGAAACTTCCTTAACAAGTCTTCATGGAACCCCGTCTTTAATCCCAGCACTCAGGAGGCAGAGGCAGTGATCTCTGTGGGTTCCAGGACAGCCAGAGCTTTTACTCAGAGAAATGCTGACTCAAAGAACAAACAAAATAAACAAGCCTTCAAGAAGCCTTTGCCTTGGCCCTTGGGCCTCTGTCACTCATCACTGGCATCAGTCACAGTCCCTGCGGTCGATGCCTTTGTAATCTTTTCACACAATCCTTGGTTCAGATGGAGCGCCCCCTACAGTCGCTTCCAGGCAGGTGCACTAGTTTCCAAAAGCCACTGTAACAAATGATCATTAACAGCGCAGTTTACAAAGCTGAAAGCTGTCACAGTCCTGAACGTCCTCCCCGAAAATCAGGTCCTGCAAGCACTTCCTCCCTTCTCCCAGGCTCCTGAGGAGGCCGGTCCTTGTTTTGCAGCTGTTTCATGATAATCTCCATGTTGTCACTCATGTGTGTGTGAGACGTTATAACTCTGTGTGTGTGTGTGTGTGTGTGTCCACATTTCCTTCTTTTTATAAGCACATCAGCTATATTGATTTAAGGGCAGGCCCCATCTTAAGCTGCCTGACCTCTTTTTCAACCCAAGGCCATCATCACAGGCCATAACACACTCATAAACACAATTATAGCTCTCAGACATGAACTCGGTAGGTGACATCGGCACCTCACCTAAGCATTGCAACCTGTGTTTCATTAACTAGAATTAAACACACTAACCTCTAAAAAGCAACTGAGTGAGTAGCGACAGGTGTGAAGTGTGAATACACTATGGTCCACATTCCCGTCAAAATTCACATTCCTTTCATTCCGTAAAGTTCCCTCCTGCCCCATCCCAGATATCCCCTGCTTTGCATGGTTATGATGAGACTTCGACGAGCAGCCTCTCCAGACCTGCCAACCACTCCTTTCCTGCCCCACCCCAAACAGCAGCTTCTTTTGTGCTCTTGCAGGGGCCTTCAACTTGGACAGTCTGTGGCTCACAGTGTCTACGCGGCTCACAGGCTCTATTGGCTACACTGGGCCATGTTCCAGGCTGTCTCAGAGCTGACTCTGGCCAAGGCCTGCACCCTCAAGAATCTAGTGGTCAGCATGACCTGCAAGCGCCAGGGCCACGATAAGGAAGTCAAGATCCAGGCATACGCCGAGGCTACCACCGACCTCGGCATAAGCAGTGCAGGTTGCTCTCTGCCACTTCCTGTGCATGCCTGCATGTGTGTGTGTCTTTATTGTACATAGGCCTTGTGTGCACAGGTTGTCCTGGTTTGCTTTTGTCAGCAAGACATAAATTAAACTTAATTGAGAAACTGCTTCTATCAGCTTGTCAGTAGGCGAGTCTGTGGTGCATTTCTGTGATTAGTGATTGATGGGGAGGTCCCAGCCCATGATGAGTGGTGCCACCCCAGGCAGGCAGTCCTGAGTGCTATAAGAATGAGGGCTGAGCACGCCATGGAGAGCAAGCCAGTAAGCAGCACCCTCCACGGCTCCTGCTCTAGCTGCTGTCTCCAGGTTCCTGCCCTGACTTCCCTCAGTGCTGGTGTGTGGCCTGACACTTGTAAGATGAAACAAACTTTTTGCTTCCCAAATTGTTTTTGGTCATGGCATTTTATCACAGCAATAAAAACCCTAAGATGGTGTTTGTGCATACGCATGTGTGTGCTGTGTATGTGTATACATGTGCATATACACAGACTTGTGTATTTGTGTCTGTAAGCATATATGCTTGAGTGTATGTGCATACGGGGCTAGGATAGAACAAGGGTCTCATATAACCTAGACAAACCCTGTGTCCCTGACGTCACTCCCCCTTGTTGTCAGTCAGTACAGGAGCTGTGTTCCCCACCCTTGACACCTTCTACACATCTTCTACACCAGTCCAGACACAGGGACTGGACTCAGCCAGTGTTATCAGAACTGTCACCAAGAAAATCTAAAAAAGACTCTAACAAGAGAAGCTAGATCCCTGTGCGCTTGCTTAGCAGCTTCTCGGGTGAGAGCCTCTGAAGGTGGTCAGACTGTCCCTTGCGCACATCAGGCCACCTGAATGCTTTGAGGGTACAGCTGGCATTAACAGTGACTTCTGAGAAGGACTGTTCTCTGCCCATGCCAAGTGCGGCAGCATGGCAGGGTAAGGACAGGCACTGTCACCAGGCTGTGCTGCAGAGATCCCGCTCTTCTGGAGCGATGCAGGTGCAGGAGTCCCGCCTAGCTCATCCTCGGAAGCAGCAGATGGATTAGCACTGGGTAGCACTCCCTGGAGACCAAGGTTGTCCTGAATTGGCACCTGAATATGGTGCTGGGCTGCCAGGCTGGACACCTCTATTTGAGTGGGCTGTCGGGAAGGTGGCCTCTGGGAGCAGGGCACCCACTCACCTCTGCACATGTGTATCTCTCCCAGGTCTGCACAGGCCTGACCCACCCCTACGACCCTAAGGTTATTCCCCAGAGCCTGGAGGGATGCCTGGTGGCTTGCAATCCTCGCCATGTAAGTGACCCTCCCACCCCAAATGTCCATGTTCAGTTTTGTCACTTCTGATCCAGACGAGCATGACGTTCCCCTGCCTGGAATCTTTGCCTCACACGGTGTCCCCTGCTACAGTCTGCTCGGCAGCCATAGGGAACTTTACAAGATGCTAGCAAGCATGGTTTGTTACAGCCCTGCTCCAAACGCTCGCAGCTTGTCTTGTCTTGGGATGGTAAGCCCAGTTCTGCTGCCACAGCTGCTCTATCCAGACCATCTACTGCCTTGCCTGGATCTTCCCTGCCTTAGGACCTTGGCACATTCTGCAGATGGGGCTGTCACTGCTCCTTCAGCTTCTGTTCCCTTCTGCCATCTGTACAGAGGGAAGTCCTATCTCTGGTCTCCTGGGATGATTTGCCTGTCCCCACCCCACCACTGTATCACCTTACTTCCCTATTCTCAGTTCAGCTTTGCACACCTATGTGACATGGCCTACTTATGTTTGCATGATTGTCCCGCCAGTCCTGGCTTCTCTGCTGGTTGTAATGCTCCCAGGGGTCCCTCAGGAGCCATGACTTCTCCAGTCTCAGGGGGTGTGGTGTATAATAATTGCTTAAGGTGTCACTGTAATTCAGTCAGCTTGATGCTATTGACAGCCTGCTAGCCTATAGAGATAACAGTGTCCCTTTCAGGTCTGTGGGTTCATGGTCTCTGTCATAGTGACTTCATGCCCCTACTCAGTGTTCAAGTACAGAAGTAACTACTTAGTGAGTATGTGCAACTATGTCCTGATAAAACGTTATGGGACTGGAGGGATGGCTCCGCAGTTAAGAACACTTGGTGTTCATTCAGAGGACCCTAGTTCAATTCCCAGCACCCATAACCACCCTTAACTCCAGCTTGAGGCATCTGATGGCCTCTTCCAGCCTCCACAGGCACCTGTACTCATACCTAGAGACACATGACTAAAAATACAAATAGCAGATGGTGGAGTCAGGAGGACCTCTGAGAGTGTGCAGCTTACCTGGTCAAATTCCAGACCAGCCAGGACAACACAGGCTGGACTGGCCGGTGGGCTCTAGCCTTTGACTTGCAGCGTCTTGGCACACACACCCTAGACTCACATTGTCCGTGTCCCTGGGCCTCAGCTCCCGTTCTTGTAGAGTGAGCAGTGTGTTTTTCCACAGTAGTCATAGCTCAGAGAGTAACTAGCCCTAAGCACATGACACATGTTTACCACGGCCTCGTTAGACTCCCTTCCTGACCATCTCAGGAGAGATCACTACAATCTCCAACAAACATTTATTGAACACCTACTGTGTGCACACAGAATAAAATAGTGCTTCTCTCCTCTATGAAGGAAGATGAAGTGGGGGCTGAGCACTCCATCGCAGGGCTTCATTTCCCCATAATCACGGGGATTGGCAGTGGTTCCTCCAGATGTAGGTCAGTAATGTCCTAGGCATATGCAAGGGGAAACAGGACAGAATGCCAAGCCAGACACCTGCAGGGGTGGCTCCCAGTGGCTTTTATGGCTTCCTTAGCCAGAGATTGCCAAGTGATGCTCCAGGCCAAACACAGCAACACGTGTGCTTTTATGGCCTGCTTACTCTGAGAACTGGAAGATTTTAGACAAATTCTGGGGTTTCTGCCGTTTATAAGAAAAGAAAAATCAGAAGTCTGGCCCTCCCGCATAAACTCAAATCCCAGCTGAGAACTCTGGCTGGGCCAGGGCTGGAGAGGCCTCCATTTGCAGCCACCTGATCTCTTCTCTGCCCAGAGCTGTACCAGACCCATTGCCTAGGCTCTGGGCTCTGGCCCAACCAAGAACAGAAGGTTTTGTCACACACATTTTCCTCCCTAGCTGCTTCCTTTCCTTCCATCGATTCCAAGAAACCATGTTTGCTTTTATCTTAGAGTCAACCGTCAGAGTTCTCTATAGGTACAGGCAGGAAGACAAGAAATCATCCAGCTATGGTGTCTGATGTCTTCCAGCAGCTGCCTCGTGGTTGTTGAGTGAATAATTGATTATTATGTTTCCTCTTGTTGGGTTACATATTGCCCTGAATGTAGCAACTCAATCATGTGTCTTTCAGTCCCTGAGCTCAGAACTACAAAGGAATCTCCCTGGGTTAAGACCACTCCCTGGCCCAGCACCACTGAGCGCCTTACAGAGATGCTCCAGGAAGAAGCCCCACCCCCCCACCCCCCCACCCCCCCACCCCCGTTCCCTGCTCTGCTTCTCGAGGCCATTGGCACTGCACGGTGTTCCCAAGCTCTCTGTTTGAGCATGACTCTCCTGCTGTCCCCTCAGGAGGTCCTTATTCAGACGAAGGTGGAAACCTTAGAGCCTGTTCCCACCTTGAGATCCCTAAATTGTCTTTGCCTGAAGGCAATGTGGCTTCAGGCTCTGGGGATTAGGATACAGCCCCACTGCTCTCCTACTGTGTGCCTTTCTCCCACTCTGTGCCACTCTCCCACTTTGTCCTTGATATCTCAGGCTAGAAATAGTGATTCTACATTTATTAAGTACCTACTGTGTTTTGGCATCTGAGTGGTCAGAAGCTAGCAGTGAAGAAAATCGACTGGCTGAACCCCAGTTTGCGGTGGGGTGGGGGGGAGTCTTAACATTGCTTCCATTGAGCCTACCCACCACCTCTAGCTAAGAGCATTGAAGCTGTCCTGCTAGAAGGCCCATCATGCACCTGGCTTCACTTCCCCTTCCACGAATGCAAGAGACCACACTACACTTTGGACATCCATCTCTGGGCCACTTGTTTTTGATCTCTAGAATCTGCCATGGCTTCGGTTGCATGTTGACATGATGGTGACCTCTTTGCACACCTCTGGTTCTTACACACTCAGGCTGAGAACAGTGAGGTCAATGCTACAGTGAAAGTCAACCAGGAAGCTGTTCTGCATCTCAAGGGATCTGGCACAGCATGACTCTGGATGCCACCCATTCCAACCAGGTGAGTGTCCCCAGACTGGGCAAATGTTAGCTAGTGTCTACCAAGGGAGACTGAGAGTCTGCTGTGGGATGCACACCTATAATCCCGCACTGGGGAGGTGAGGCAGGAAGATCAGGGTTACAGAGTCGTCCTCAGCTGCAGCCTGAGACTGTTTAGCTTGGTTATGTGAGTGCTTTCCTTTCCTTTCCTTTTCTTTTTCTTTTTTTTTCCAGAATATGAAAATTTATTACTGTCTTTCCACTGTCAAATTTTATGATCTTGGTCGTTCCTTCTTGCCTTTGTACAGAGCCAAAAGAGACACATTGGCTACTTTAACCACCTTAAAGCAGACTCCAGGAATGTCACCTACAGCATGACATTTTCAACCAAATCCAGCGACCAGAACTTCATCATTTTCCTCCATGAAGTTCAAGCAGCCATCATTGGGTGCGCATGCTGTGATCTTCTTGCCGTTCTTGATGAGCTGCACCCTGACACACCTCCTGATGGCAGAATTTGGCTGTTTGGCTTCAACCCCTACTTTTCCCAGCACAATTCCCTGTGCATGAGAGGCACTCCCAAATGGATTGGCCTTCAGGGCTGTGCCCAAGTGGGCTTTCTTGTACTGTTTATCATGCCACTTCTGGTCCTGTCGGTGACTGCGGAGCCTCCTGGCAGTACGGAGACCATGACATTTGCCCATCTTGCCGGTGCCGTGGGCCCGAGAGAAAGAGGAGTGCTTTCCTTTCCAACACTAAACATTTTAGTCATTGTATATATGAACATGCTTGTGCACCCCTGTGCCTGTGTAGAAATCAAAGAACAGCATGTCAGCTTTCTCCTTCCACTGTGGATCCAGGGATCGAGCGCAGCTCGCATGCTGGGGGAGCTGAGTGCGGCCACCTTCAGGAGTGAACGGTGTGATTCCTCCTGGCTGTTTCTCCAGACCCTCCGCTTGAATGGTGGCTTAGACCTCACATGACATCAATGAGGAACATTTGACTTCATCATAAATGCACAAGCTGCTATCATCCACAATGCCACATCCCAGGTCAGAGGCGGGACTTTGCCTCCTTGTGAGGGGAAAGGGTCTTAATAATCCACTTACTAAAAACTAGGGCTGGGGCTCAGTTGGTAGGACACTTCCCTAGCGTACATAAAGCCCTGGACTCCATTCTTAGCACAGTATAAACACAGCATGGTAGTGCATACCCGTAATACCCTACACATCCACACGACAGCCCAGAGCAACCCTGGCCCATAAACCCACGGCAGCGCAGAGTAGCCTTGCCCCATGTGCCCAGTCAAGGATTCAAGCAGGTGGCAGAGAGAGGGTGGAGAAAGCCATGAGGTGTTTCTGAGGGCCAGGCCTTTCAGCAGCACTATCATTCCAACCAATATCCCTGGCCAGAACTCAGAGGAAATCCCACCTGGCTACAAGAAAGGCTGGGAAATGTAGTTTAGCTTTGTGTTTTGGAGGAAACCCATGAATGCCCTAGAGTAGCGGCTGTGGATATAGTTCTGCATTCCCAAGTGCACACCGTGTGTCCACCTTATCCCAGCTTTTGCTGGATGATGTTTGTCATGGATGACTTAGACTGTCACCATCTCCAAGGAGCTCTGAACCCAGTGGGTGCCCAGGTTACTACTCATTTAAATTCAGTTCCCAGTCCTATGTTCACTAGCTGTGTGATCTTAGGCAAATCACTTAATGCCTCAGAGCCTCAGTTTTGCCAGCTGGGAAATGGGGTTGGTAACACTAACCTAGCAGAACAATGTGAGGTTCAACAAGGTGACAGTCAGGGGGCTCATTGTCAGGATCCAACAGGAGGCAGGCAGCAACAGTTGGGGAGCTAGCAGCAGCTCTCCACCACCCCCCTTCCTCTCATACTCCAATAGGTCTTGGTCCAACTGAACAAATCAAGCTCCCACTTGGCATTCTCTTTGCAACCCCAATCTCCAGACAGCCTTGCCTTCCGGCCCAGCTTACAGGTGTGTGCATTGCTCCTGAGATGACCTTGAACTGCCTACCAGGTCACTCCTCATGGCTAGCTCACAGGAAGATGGGGAAGGGGAGGGGAAGGGCTTGAAGCTTTGGTGTTGGCCTCTACAACAAGAATCCATGGCTCACTCCTCCAATGCATCCCTCCCTCGGGGTGTGTTTGGCCCTTGGTGTCCCTCCCCCCAGCTCTGGTGACTTCATCTATCCCGCTTCAGCTAACTTCTCACAGGCTGCCAACTCCCACCTCTGCATGCCTGAGCTTCTAGGAGCAGCCCCAGAAGGATCAGGGCCAGAGAGCAGGAAACCTTCAGTCAACACCTGGACCAAGCAGTCTTAAACCCCCAGGATGCAGGCTTGTGTCTCTCCTTAGCGATGATGAGAATTTAATTTACCTCCCAACCTTGTCCTGTGTTTGTGCCTAGGGAAAGCCAGAATACCTTGGAAAGGACTTTTTGGACACAGGGTAGTATTTGGCCCAGTGTGCGGTAGAAACACTGTCAAATTTCACTCTACATTACAACAAAGGGGTCCAGAAAGACTGCTAGATGTGAAAACTACACAAATTGAAAATTTAAATTTAAATTTAAATTTAAATTTAAGCCAGTTGGTGGTGGTACACAACTTTAATCTCAGCGATCAGGAGTCAGAAGCAGGCAGGTGGATCTCTGTGAGTTCACAGACAGGCTGGTCTACAGTGAGTTCCAGGACAGCTAGGACTACACTGAGAAACCCTGAGAGAGAGGCGGGCAGGGAGGCAGAGAGGAGAGAGCCGGCAGCCTAGATTAGGATGTGGAAGAAGGAAGCAGGTACTCTTTGCCTGCTCGCCCTCACCCTGGATGGCAAGTCCATTCCATCACTGACATTAGAGCTTACTTAAGATCCTGGCATCTTCTGAAGACCAGCTGAGACAGGCAGCCTCGTGGACTGAACAGCTACTGGATTCTTGGGCCTTCTGTTGGTAGACAGCCATTGTTGGACTAGCTGGACCACAGTCTGGAAGCCACTCTATTAACCTGCCCTTTCTATATATCTATTCTGTAGGTTCTGTTCCCGAGAGAACCCCAACTGATATAGTGTTGCTTAGCTCTCACTTTCTCTGAACATCCTCTTCTGCTTTAGCACACCTCTGCTGAGGCTCAGGACCTGGGGCACTTTTTGTCCAGCCAGCTACTGAGTGCTGCTCAGGCAAGGGTCCACAGCCTCAGGACCCCAGCCTCCTTGTCTCTCCTCAGATGTCTTGAGGAGCCGCTGAGCTGAGTCATGGTCCAGCAGCACCTTGGAAAACAGCTGTGCCCTAGGAGGAAAGTGACGGGACTGTCAGTCTCCTGCAGGCTCACATGTCTGAACACATGGTCACCAGCAGGGGGCGCTGTTTAGGGAGGGCTGTGGAGCCTTTGGAAGGTGGAACCTCCGTGAAAGAAGTGGGTCATTAAGGGGTGGGCATTCGAGTTTCTAGCCTTACCCCACCTCCTATCTGCTCTCTGCTGCTCATCCGCCAGATCATTACCATCCGAGAAGGAAATTAGAAAGGGGAAGGAGGGGGCTGGAGAGAGGGCTCAGTGAGTAATAGCACTGGCCATTCTTCCAGAGGACCCTGGTTTCTGGTCTCTGCAGGCAGTGCATACACACAATGCTGACATGCATGCCAGCAAAATACCCATACGTACACAATAAAAACAAATCTTTAAATTAAAAGTCTTCAAAAAGGAAGAAAGAAAGAAAAAAAGAAAGGAAGGAAGGAAGGAAAGAAGGAAGGAAGGAAGGAAGGAAGAAAGGTAAAAAGAAAAAAAGAGAAAGGCCAAAAACAAAGCTTTTGTCGGTTTAGCTAGTTTCTGAGACTGGTGGCATTATGTAGGGTAGGCTAGCCTTCAGCAAGATGCTGCTGCCTCAGGCTTCCAAGTACTAAATGATAGGGTGGGCTACTCACCGGGCATGGCCAGAACAAGCCTGCTAGTACTGGATTTGTGCTTTGGCTTGAGTATAAAATGTACATGCCCCTCCTCCCCTGCCACAAGGTTCATGAGCCAGATGCTTGGTCCCAGTGTGACTGGCATTTATGGTCAGCTCTACAATCCAGTTTCAGAATTCTCCATGACATCTCTGAGGAAGTGAAGTGTAGTGACCAGAAATCGGTGTTTGTTTTTCTTCTGCATGTAGCTGCAGACACACACTCAAACAAGAATTAAAACAGTTAGCTGGGGTTGCATCCCATCCCATCCTTGCAAGATTCTAACATTTATTCGAGGTAGCATTTGGTCCCCAGACTGTCTCCTCGTTTGACTTGGTGTGTTTTGATGATTAAAGACTCAAAGGTAGGTGTCTCACAGCAAGGGACACAGCCAAGTGTGACCACATGGCCCTGGAGTCCAGGTGTGCCATGGTCTGTTGTGAGGGGGCGGGGTGCAGGGTGTGCTTACACGCCTGGTTTATATAGTTCCAGGGAGGGAGACCGGGACTTTACAGACACAAAGCAGGCATCCTACCAACAAGCCACACCTCAGCCTTCTTTTATTTAACTTAGTAATAGCAAGAGCAATTCTATTTAAATATTGAGTTACTCCAACACCATTTACTGAAAAGTCTTTCTGGTCTCTTCTGAATTTCCCTTGGACCTTTGTCAAACCCTTCAGTTAACTACGCATGGGTCATTCCCAGGCTGCAACCTGATTGGCTGGCATTCTATTTTCAAGATCCTAATGGTACTTGACCCTTGCTATACATTTAGAATAGAGATTAAGGCTCACATTTTGTAATATATATATATATATCATAGTTACCTTTCTCATCGCTGCGTCAAAATACCCAACAAAAGCAATTTAAGGAAGGAAATGTACTGGGTAATGGTTTGCAGTCACAGTGTCATGGCGGGGAATGAGTGACAGCGGGTGCATGAGACAGCTGCTCACCCTGCACAGCTGCTCACACTGCAGCCATGGTCAGGAACCTCCTGTTATTTAGTTTAGGGCCCAAGGAATGGAGCTGCCTACACTTAGGGTGGCTCTTCCCACATCAGTTTACCCAGCCTGGAGAGCCCTCACAAACATGCTCTGAGGTGTGTCTTCTAAGTGATTCTAGACCCTGTCAACTAGACAGTCAAGATGGACTGTCACAGCATGGCAACAGGTACTCCCTCAGAGCACTGTGGGTTTGTGAGCAGATGCTGGAACATTCTGTGAGAAAGTCGTATCAGGAGATGTGTGGACCCTGAGATAGAGCCAAGCTGGGAACATAGGATAAGACCCTCAGAGCCACTTTCCTAGCCCTGCAACTCCGGATTGGGTCTCTCAGAGCTTCCTTGGTACCGTGTTGCTATCTATTGGGCCAGCACAGAGGACCTGTGGTGGGAAAGGAGCCCAGGAGTCAGCAGACACTCCTCACCAGGCTGATGGCCTTTCAACTAGTTCGTGTGCCTCTAGAGCACCCTGAGAGGAGCTGGAACACCACAGTCCATGCCACAAGTGTTGGAATCACAGCACCATAGATCCAGCAACTTCCCACCCAACATCCTGTTCCTTCCTTCCCTCGTCTCCAGGTTCTGTTAAGGTGGCCACTGACTCCGCCATGCTGAGCTTCCTCCTGCAGGACAAGCATGAGGAGACAGGGAACAGCAGCTTGCACAACATGGCCTGCATCCTCACCCAGAACTGCAGTCAGCACTTGCCGGGAGGGTTCCAGCTGAGAGGGTAGTGGCAGACCCATACCAGAGCCGTCAGGGGCCAGGCCAGCATCTATGGGGACTTGACCAGCCTGTCCCTGCATGGGACCTGCACCTTGGATCCTGGGCATAGTCAGCTTTCAGGCAAACTGACTTCCGACTTCAGCACTCTACACGATGCAGGTAGGAGGGTTCTTATCAGCTGAGTGGCTTCTCCCAAACTCTGAAATCCTAAAACTAAGGGCAGGAGTGGAAGAGACACCCAGAGCCTAAGGCTGTGGCCTTTCTGTGACCTGTGCTTGAGGGACAGATCAGACTTCAGGCCCTAGTTCCTCAGGCCATTTGTTAGATGCCTGGAGAGGCCCAAGATGTCTCCACAATGGATAGATACACTGCTAACCCCAGTGCCTTGTTTGAAGACTCGATAGCAAGCAGCCCACAGGGACCAAGGTCTGATGCTGGGTTTGGATAGGAACTGCTGTGGATGGTTGGATCAGATGAAATTACCACTTCTGAGGGACAGGAAAAGTTGTACGTGATGCACCTGGAATCTTCAGGGACAGCTGGACTCCAGGAGTCCTGCAGGAGTCTAGCTTCCACTCTGACACAAAGGTTGGAGTGGCCCTTTTGATGGTTTCTTTGCTTCTATCCACTGCCACCTGTTCTTGGGTTTCACCTGTAGGAATCCCCTCCAAGGCTGCGATCCAAGCGGCAGGTGCTCAGGAGCCTTCCGACCGCTCAGCACAGACGGCACTGTGTAGGGCGAACTCCTATCTTGATGGCAACCTTGAGTCATCAGGCCCTACCATGCCCAGCCACGGACACTGGGACATCCCCTTCTCCATATATGGCCACAGTCACATCCAGGTGGGTGAGAAGAGGGCTGGGCTAATATGGCAAAGGAGCTTGCTGGCTCAACAAGTGAATGGTTGCTTTACTTGTAGCTAGGGTACAACACCAGTCAGGAGGAGCATAATGGAAAAGTATTTGCTTTGCCTTACAGTTTTAGGGCACAGTCCAGTAGAGAAGGCACAGAGGCCGGAACCGAGCCAGCCGGTCATATCGCAGTCACAGTCAAGAAGCAGAGAGAGATGAATGCTGGTGCCCAGCTCACTTCCATTTTAGTCAGTCTAGAGTGGAGCCTGGGGAATGCCGCTGCCCGAATTTAGATGGGTCCTCCAACCCTACCCTCAGAGACATGCCCAGACACTTATCTTTTTGCTGATTCTAAATCCTGTGAGGTTGACAATTGCTAGCAACTATCACAAGGAAGTCACCCACAGTCACCCACTGTCATTCATATGGTGTGAGGAGTAGAGCCAGGTTTAGAGAGGCTGATGCAGGAGGATTGCAAGTTCAGAGCCAGCTTGGGCAACTTAGTGAGACTGTGTCTCAAGAAGAAAAACTACAAGTTGTGGTTCAGAGATAGAATGCAGCAGCTTGTGTGAGCCCCACCCAACACACACACACACACACACACACACACACACACACACACACACACACAAGTAGAGTCATGTTTGTGCCTGTCACAGGACTGGTCAAGCCATCATCCAGAGCACGTGGACTTCTATGCGTGTTTCCTCATCTGTCAGGTGAGCTGTCAACAGTCACTGCCTCCTGTAGAGGCTCAGATGAGGAACCTTCTAGAACAGTGCCTGGCCCACAGAGCCCCTGTAGGAGCAGTGCTCTGGCTGTGCAATTGTCTGTCGGAAAGGTTGGCCTGTGATGGTTTCCCACAGGTCAGTAGGTGTAAGTGACAGAGCACATAGACACTTAAAGGTGGCTTTTCCAGGTACCGGGGTCTGACCTGGGCAGAGTAATGAGTCATGGAGGCCTACCACCAGGGGCTGACACTGCCTCGCCACTGGGGGCTGCTGGCGATATAGTCTAGGGTTGAAACCCTGGCTGAACAGACCTTTGGTGCTTTTGTCCCCAATGTCCCCTTCCCTCCTGTGATGTGCACTGGTCTCAGCTCCACGGGGTCTTCCTTCATTCCTCTTGCTGGTCCCTGAACTATCCCTTCTCCAGTCAGACGTCTCGCCAGCCTGGGCCATGGAGGCCAGGGTAGTGGTGGGCACTCTGAGCACCATGAGTCAGATAGGCTCCGGGGCTCTGCACTTTCCCTCACTGGGTACAAGTGAGGAAGACTTCCTACAGATCAACTGAACGTAAAGCAGTGACTGCATGCTGTTCCACTCACAGATCCAGGATCCAGGCGGAGGGTAATCCACACACAGGGTCACACCTGGGAATGCCTGTCGACCTTGTGAAAGCTTGCCAGGGAACCTCATTACAGGCCTAGCATGACTCTGAGAGACACTTGAGACATGGGGGACAGAGGTGCCTCTGTTCCTGCATATACCACTTTACCTGACCAGGTCCACTAAAGGAGCCTGTAGGGCTCTGGCAGATAGCCAGAGCTGGTCCAATTGAGGCCTCAGAGGCTGGGGTAGCAGTGTGGGGTCAAGAGTATGTGGGGCCTCCTGTGGTACCGAGTGGTAGCTAGCAGAGCAGAGCTTCCTCTGGCCCTCCAGTATGAACACCCTCAGTCTAAAACTCGCCATGTGCCCACAGGCCGAGCATCGTCCAGGACTGTGGTTTTGTGGTCTGTTTTATTTTGTTGTTGTTTGGTTTTTCGAGACAGGGTTTCTCTATGTAGCCCTGGCTGTCCTGGAACTCACTCTGTAGACCAGGCTGGCCTCAAACTCAGAAATCCACCTGCCTCTGCCTCCCAAGTGCTGGGATTAAAGGCGTGCGCCACCATATACTCAGGCCCCTTGGACTGTTCTTAAGAGTGTGAGTCTGAGGCAGGGGAATTGGTTCAATGGTAAAGAATAGTTCTCTC
Source organism: Montemys delectorum (assembly GCA_019843815.1). Lineage (NCBI taxonomy): Eukaryota > Metazoa > Chordata > Mammalia > Rodentia > Muridae > Montemys > Montemys delectorum. The sequence goes on along the minus strand of JADRCD010221558.1, from coordinate 34,283 downwards.
TTCTGCCCCCAGGCACTACATGTATGTGGTGCACAGACGTGCATGCAAACAAAACATCCATATACTTAAAATAATAGTTTTTAAAATGTGGATCAGGTCTGGTGGGATTGGGACAGCCTGAGACTGTGTGTGCTTGAATGACAGCAATGACCCTGGTTCACAGCCAACACTACAGACCTTAACCCATTAACCTTAACCCCCACCCTCATCCTTTTCAGTAATGGGCCTGAGACAACTGAAGGTGGTACAGGAAGGACCAATGTGCTAGAGCAAAGGGCAGCAAGCTTCTCTGCAGAGAATGCACACCTTTAATCCCAGCACTTGGGAGGCAGAGGCAGGTGGATCTCTGTGAGTTCAAGGCCAGCCTGGTCTCCATAGTGGGCTCCAGGACAGCCAGGACTACATAAAGAAACTCTGGAGAGAGAGAGAGAGAGAGAGAGAGAGAGAGAGAGAGAGAGAGAGAGAGAGAGAGAACATAGCAGTCATTGGCAATAGTTGATGAAGGAACAGCACTATATTCTAATAAAACCTTAACAAGAACTGGTGCAGGAGCTAAGCAACCCTAGGTTTGTGAACCCATTCCCACCAGTAGGACACCTCTGCCTTCCCAGGCTCAATCTAGCTGTTGTGCCTGTGCCCCTCCCCAGGCCATTCTCTGTACCCCATTTCACTCAAGCAAATGTTTGAAGTCAGGCCTGCTCTTTCCACCTCATGGCCCTGAAATCTCTGGGGCTCTGGAGTGTGGCCAGCTTGGGATGAACCGTGCTCACTGTGTCTCTTCAAGTCTCTGTGGATGTTCATGGTAGTGTAGCCAGCTTTGAGCGCTCCACACGCACATATCTCATCAGGGCTATATCCATCAACTACTCCATAAGCTACTGACTCCAGGAGGGCCATCTGGAGCTATGGGGGTGCCACAGACCGGGGTTTCTTGTGGGGGAGCCCTTATTCCTCGGGGTAATGAGAGTTCTGGCCTGGTGGGCTAGGAATTTGGCGTGTGACAGACAGAAAAGACACAAGAAGTGTGTTATCTGAATGTATTTTCACAAAATAAGAATCAGGCTTATATAGTATACAGAAAACAGGGCGAATGTCAGGGATCACGTAGGCAGGTAGCAGTCACAAAGTCAGTAAAATCAAACTGCCAGGTGTAAATGATTCCTTCAGAAGAACAATAGTGCTCTTCCCCGCTGGGCTATCTTGGCAGCCCTAAGCAAACTCTCTTGTGGTCAGAAGCAGGTAAGCACCAGGAGGTCCCATTCTAGCAGCACCTGGGAATGGTTTGGCTTGTAACACAAACATTAGTTCAGGAAGCTTTTCGACTACTCTCTAGTTTGTAAAGCAATTCTGCCTTGTGTGGTACTGCTCTTAGAGTTCTAACTATGTTTACAAATAGCAATAGTGTTTGATTTCTATCTCTAACTCTGGAGATACCCTGTCTGATAAAGCAGCTTCCTTGTGGGAATCAGTAGGCAACAATGCCTGACCTTTATTGCTAATTCTAGGGACTCCCTGTCTGCTAAGGGAGCTTCCCTTGTAAAAATTCCAAACTAATAACAGCTAGGAAATCAATTAAGATCGTTGAAACACTGTGGAGGCCAGGAAACAATGTTAAGTCTCAATTTTAGCTATAATGAAATATTTCTTAGGGCACCTTTATGCCTGAATAAAGAAAGCATGTAGATTTCTCCACAGACTTAGCAGAGAGCAATCTGGAACACGTCTAGGTTAGGAGATGCCAACGACTAACTGAAATACCCAGGAGGCACAAACTTCCTTTGAAGTCATAACACCTCTTGTCCATGATCAGGTTTTTAACCCTGATACTGTAGACCTACTGGGATAGAAGAGTGAGTGCAGCATGGGGGCACAGCCAGCATGATATTGAGGCCCTGAGGCAGACTGGCGTCCCTGGTGAGGCCAATCCGCAAGGTGAACTACAGATGCATGATGAGCTTAGGTCAAGAGCGCAGCATCCTCTGGGCCCACATCTAGTCCTGCCTTGACCAAGGCAGACCTAGCTGCCCCTGGGGTCTGGGAATGACCAACAGGTCCTCACTACTCATTAGAAGTACATAATTTCCCAAAGTAGGAGGAAGAAACGGTAGGAGTTTTACTCTCTGACTTCTGGCCAGGCATCAGAAATCACAGCACAGATGCCCTAAGGGACAGGCAGAACAGGTCCTAAGAGCCAGTGGTGACCTGCCAGGCAAGCTTTCTGTACTCTACTCAGCAATCTCAGTCACTGGAAGTCAGCTCTGGAAGGGCAACTGTGAGAGTCACTTCCTTAAAGGACGAGGGGCTGCCTGGCTCACCGTTCACTGTGATGGGGAGCCATGCAGTGGAGCATGAGGCAGCCGATCACAGGGCATCGGCATCCACAGTCAGAAAGCAGAGATGGATTCTGGTACTTAGCAGGCTTTCTCCCTTCCATTTGGTCTGGGACCCCAGCAGGATGACCCTTCCCACATGTTACCAATTCTAGAAAATTTCTCACAAGCATGTCCAGAGGCTTAGCTCTTTGGAAATGCTAGATCCTATCAAGTTGACAACCGATATTGACCATGAGAGCCTCAGAGCACTACCCAGTGCCCTTCCAGCTCCTCTCCCCATTCCTTCCTTCTGCAGACAAGGGGTGGGGGCTCAGAGTGGGTGAGTCACTTGTTTCAGGCTACACAGCTGATTTATAATGAAGGTTTATGATGGTTTATAATGGCCTTGAATTCAGGCAGTCTGATTCCAGAATCTGACTTATCTCTAGACAGATGCAGGGGCCTGGCTCTCAACCACCCTGGACCCTGGGTGGTTCCCTATCATCTGGATCATTTTCCTCTGGCTTCAAAGATGGTTTCCATCTTTGTCATTCAGTTTTCTGGGGGCTGAGACCACTCATGAGCTGACATTGGGCTTGCTGGGGTCTACACTAGTTCCCAGCTCCAGGAGAGCCCTCTCCCTTCCTCTCCCCCTTCCTCTCTCCCTCCCTCTCTCCATCCCTCTCTCCCTCCCTTTCCCCTTCCCCCCCCTTTCCTCTCCCCCTTCCTCTCCCCCTCCCTCTCTCCCTCCCTCTCTCCCTTCCTCTCTCCCTTCCTCTCTACCTTCCCTAGTGGTCCTAGCACACAGTTTAGTGTTACTGTTCATGGTGTCCCTGATAGCCAGGAGTCCCAACCATGAGACCATGTCCCCTCCCTTCCCTCACCCTACACATAACAGACATGTGTGATTCAATATGGGAGAATACAAGGAAACATCCCAATGTCTTCTGACCCCTGTGCACTCCCACCTGCAGCTCCTCTGGGTGTGATGTCACCTGTGTGCTGTTAAGGTGGTGGGTGCACCCATTTTATAGATGATGAAATCAAGGCTTGGGCCTCAAGGCTTAGACCTAAGCTGTGAGCCTTGCCTAGCATGACTCCAACTTCTGACACATAGTAGGAACCACCTATTTACTCTGGGGCTCCAAGGCCTGTTAGTCATTTTCTGTCCATAGCAGAGGGTTTTGGGAAGTATGAGTTCTCAGAACTGCCTGTTCTGGAGGGACTCTGTGTGACAGCCACAATGAAGTAACCCCACCTGGGGGCAGAAGTTGCCAGAGCTGCCCATGTGGCAGCCAGAGCTACCCATGTGGCCAGAGCACCCATGTGCTTGGGCCAGCCAGGCCTTTGGTGACATCTGAGGAAAGCTGGCTCTCATCAATGGTATCTGCACTCATCCTTCTGCAAGAGCGACAGCCACACCCACCAGCACTGCAGAGTGTGGAGTTCCCCCAAGGCACAGGCTGCTGTGCCCGATATGATGGAGCCGCTCAGCAGAGAAGAAGCCCCAGGGTGGGTGGAGCTTCTCAAGGAAAGCTCTAGGGGATGCCTTGTGGTAGGTGACCTCATGGGGCTTGGAAAGGTGACCAGCTAGCCTGAGGTCAGTCAGCCATTCCTCCCAGGCCTCTTCTGCCAACATCCATGGTTGCAGCAGATCTCCAGGAGAGTTCACTGCAGTCCTGACCTGGGAGGAAGGTGAGTTCGGGTCTCACAGCGCTTGCCACTCTGCCTTTAGAGGCTACGACTTGGGCCCATGTGGTCCTCCGTGGCAGGAACAAGGTCATCGTGGACGTGACAGGCCTGATGGCTTGGCTGCCAAATGGCACGCTGGAGGCAGCAGTGAACACCAGCCACACGGTGCATGCTTTCCAGAGCCTGGGTCTGCCCCTCAGCAGCCAGGTGAGGGCACAGGCCCAGCAGGCCACTGGCCAAATGTGTTACCTTTCATCCAGTTTCCCACGTGCAGATGGGAGGGTTGACAGGTGCTCACAACACTTTACAGTTTGTAGAGGTTCTGTTAAAACAACAATGCTAACCAACCAGCTCTGACCTGGGTGTGGGGGTACATATCTTTAATCCCAGGACTAAGAGGCAGGAGGGTCTCTGAGTTCAAGGCCCGCCTGATCTACAGACAGAGTTCCAGACCTTCAAGGCTGAGAACTCTGTCTTGAAAATAAAAATAAAAAACTAAAACAAAGCAGTTTTTGCCAATGCCTACCAAGCAAACTCTTGACCACAGACCTGGTATCCTACAGCCATGTTCTAGCTTCTGGCCAGGATCCTCTCTGCTCATCCAGCAATGAATCAAGCTAAAACCCAGCTTCCTTTTGCCAAGGAGACTCTGCTGTGAGCTTGGTGCTGTGAGCATTGCTTAGTACCATGGGCAATACTCAGTGCTGTGGGCAGTACTTGGTGCTGTATGGGGAATACTCAGTGCTGTGGGCAGTACTCGGTG
>JADRCD010221558.1:17299-29506 GCA_019843815.1 Montemys delectorum | reverse complement strand
CAGTACTCGGTGCTGTATGGGGAATACTCGGTGCTGTGGGCAGTACTTGATGTTGTATGGGGAATACTCGGTGCTGTGGGCAGTACTTGATGTTGTATGGGGAATACTCGGTGCTGTGGGCAGTACTCGGTGCTGTGGGCAGTACTCAGGCTGTCCCATACTTCCTTTCATCCTTCTGACACCCACTGTGGCACATCCTTTTGAATACCACTTCAAGGTCAGAGCCCAGCTCTGCCATCCCCAGTGGTGCCACCTGGAGCTTCTCTGTGCTCCCAGCCTCATGTATGAAACGGAGATAGCAATGTTCCTGTCACATGGGGCTGTGGTGATGGAGGTTATGAACTGAGGAGGTTGGGACACCATTGGCTGTGATGCTACTGTCATGGTGGCAGGGCCATCAGTATCTCTGGGTCACACCTGAGGTTTGGCAGGTGACTTTCTCATGGCCATGTATCGAGCAGGTAATGGAAAGAGAGCTCAGATCTCCCCAGAAGCCTGTGCCAATGCCCACATCCCACCTCCGGCCATTGCCTTCATGTCTCACGATTCTGCGGAGAAGAGGTTTTCTTTTCGTAAAGTCTAGACCCCACAACTGAGCAAACCAGACCCCCTCTCTCCCCATCTGGCTCTGTATTCATGTCTGGCTGCTGGGTGTGCCAGGGCCACCTGAGCCCTGCCCATGAGCCCAGTGACTAGGGGTAGTCAAGAGCCAGGGCCTGCATGCTTGTGGGTGGGGGCAGGGTCTTGCTCTGGAACTGTGAATCTTATCTCTGCTGATAGCTAGGGTCTCAGCACCCCAGACACTAATTGTCCTGTTCTCTCTCCCTCCCCGGCCTCACTTACTTTTCAGAGAACTCTGGACCTCAGAAGACGTGAGTTCCTCCCTGAAACTCACTTTTGACACCCAAAATGTGGTGGTCCTCCATGTCCACAGCCAGGACTATCCCAACAGGTGGGACCTCTTGCTAGTTCTAGGGGTTGCCCAGGGACAGCTGGCAGCTAGGCCCTGGTGGGCACCAATGAGACACAATGGCTCCCCCAAACCATCACAACCATAACAACCCACTGGAAAGACAGAACGGGAGGCTCAGAGAGGCAGAGTTGGTTTTCCAAGTTCATACAGCTTTTTAAAGCTCCCTATCCTCTGGGGCAGCACAAGTGAGTCCTTAGACTCTCTGTCTGTCTGTTTCTCTCTGTCTGTCTGTCTCTCAGCAGCCACTGGTCTTAGTGGAACTGGTCTGGGGCTCGGGACTCTTTCCTGTTAAGTGGGGTGTGGGATACCAGTTCCCCTTCTTGAACTTAGTCCCTACACTCTCACCTGGGTAAGGCTTTGCACTGCCTGGGGAGATGTCTGGTTGCTAAGTCAGGAGAGTAAGGTTGCTAAACACCCTTGGGTACATAGAGTAGTCTTTACTGCAGATTCCATGGCTCCACAGCCCCTAAGCAACTTGCAGAAGGGCTGCATGAAGGACTCCTGGGGCAGGTTGGGGTGCCTGAGTAAGCCTGCTGCCCATATCCCCAAGGGCTCCTGCTATGCAAACCCAAGAATGTGGGCTCTTGGAAGACACACAATCCAGAGCCATGTTTAGCCCTTTATAGGGAAACTGAGGTTAAGAAGGAAGTGTAAGAAACTGGCTCCTGGCGTCAGAACTAGACAGAAGCTGACCCAGTCCCCTAGTGACTGAGACCACTCACATTGGGGACTCCCTGACCCTCTCACCTTGGGTTAGTGCTGAGCTGGACACCCTCATGCTGGCTCCAGCTCTCATTCCTTGCTTCTAGCACAGAGCTACTGCTGTGGTGTGGGGCTGGTGTCGCCTCCCCTCCCTTCTGGGCTGTTGTAAACTCAGAGCCTGTGTTCTAAGATCATATACCACTCAGTGCTTTGCCCACTGTGCCTAGATTTTTTTCCCTTTCGTCTTCTCTCACTAAATTTCTTTAAAGCGCCTCAGGTTTGCTATCCTGACATGTCAAGGCAGTCAGTTTGCAGAACATCCTTGTTTGTACCTTTGGATTGTCTGCACTGGATGAGAGTCAGCTGACATGCTGACAGAGCCTCTGAACTTGTTGGAAGCAGCATTTTAAAATAATTTAGTTCTCACTTTATTATTTTGTGTGTTTGGGTGTTTTGTCTGCAGTGTATATCTGGGTACCACAGGAATGCCTGCTGCCTTCAGAGGCAAGAGAGAGCATTGATTCTCCAAAAACTGGAGTAAGTGACAGATTTGAGCCACTAAGTAGGTGCTAGGCCTCACACCCACGTCTTCCAGTCAGGCAGCCAGTGCTCTGAACTGATTGTCCTCTCCAGTCCACTTGTTTAGTTTTTACTCATGATAACAAACTGTAGCTGCCAGCAGCTACACAAACCAGGTTCCTGAAAGAGAAGCAGGGGCCTGGGGGAAAATAGGGGAATCAGACTGTGAGAGAAATAACCAGGCCAAGTCAAAAGGTTCTGATTAAGATCCAATGTGTATTTCAGAGTCTGAGAATATATAGGCAGGGAACCCATCCCCCAGTAAACCAGGATCTTGTGGCCTAGTTAGCATCTTGTTGTTCTGTCCAGAAGACAGGTGAAGCAGCTCAGCAGGGCGTGGCTCCTAGCAGGAGAGGCAGAGAAGTGGCAGGACAAAAGGGCTTTCTTTACCTCAGGAACTCCACCCTAAGTGATCTAGCTGCTCTGTGGCAAGGACAAGGTCTGGTTCAGCCCGCTTGCAGCTGGAGAAGGTCACAGTTCTTCCCTATTTATTTATTAAAAATTAGCTGGACTGAGGCAAAAGATATACTTATGCACTATTGTCCTGCCTGGGAATTATGGTGGCTGGCAGCCCTGTCTGTCTTAGGACTGGATCTACTGGTCTCTCTCTTACCTGTCTCGGAAATCACATGCAGCTTGTTAGTGTTTATTTGCACAAACAGGGCCATTTAGTGTTTATTATTAATAAATGTGGCCTCTTGGCACATGCCTCTGTCTTAGGTTGATGAGAGCCATAGATCCAGTGGTTCGTCGTTGACTGCAGGCCCTCATAGCACATTTTTTTCCCCATACAGACCAAAGCCACAATATGCACTTAATGTTCTTCATCACAATGAATAACTGCCACATTAGAGCCTCTCTGAAGTCAAGCCTGCATGTTGGTAACTGACCTGCTTGAGATACAAGGTCAAAAGTTTAAAAGCAACAAGCTTAATATTATCTGTGAGGAAGTCCCAGGCACTCAATTCAGTTGCAAATTGGCAACTCTCAGACTCAAGGTCTGGCCTCCAGATGTGGGGGAAGTGGCTCTGAGAATCACAAAGGAACTGTTAACTCTCAGGAAATTATTGGAGGCTATTTTGCTGGCTAAAAAATTTTTAGTCATTATTTTAGATGGAACATGTTTACTAAAAGAACTCTGGACCAGCATCCACTTGATGAACCAATCTTTCAGGCAGCCATCGCGCTCTGTCTTCTTTTTGTGAGAAGACACAAACGGAGCCTCTTCCCCATATTAAAATGGCGTCTGGACCATTCCACATGTTAGTAAGTGGATCTTGCCATTTCACCATGGCATAAGAACTGGAAGTGCGTGGATACCGGTGGGGATCCCTGGCATACTGACCTTTAGCATCAGTCTGCAAAAAATTTAAAACAAATAAGACAAAAGCGAGCTGTGCTTTTGGTGACTTAGGAGGATATAATTCCCCTCTTTCTGTTTTTACAAGCCAATTTTTCAGAGTGTGGTGTGCATGTTCATCAATTCCTTGTCCCATTGGGTTATAAGGAATTCCAGTTTTATGTTCAATATCAAATTCTTTACAAAAATGTTTGCCAGTATAGGCTGGTCCATTATCTGTCTTAATGACCTTAAGTAAACCCATAGCATTAAAAGCTTGTAAACAATGATCAATTACATTTCTAGAGGCTTCTCCTGTATGTAGAGAAGCAAAAAGGAATCCTGAACAAGTGTCAATACAAACACGTATATATTTCAGCTTTCCAAATTCTGCATAATGAGTTACATCCATTTGTCAAATATGATTAGGCATAAGGCCTCATGGATTGACCCCTAAATGTGGAACTGGAGATAATGTAAGGTAGTTAGGGCATTGTTTTACAACCATTCTTGCCTGCTCCTTGGTGATCTTATGTTGGAGCTTTAAGGTATGGCTAGAAAGATGAAATTTGTCATGATCACGTCTAGCCAATGCAACAGGATCTGAAACTAAGGCTTCTCCTATTAGAGCTCTGTCAATGCAATCATTGCCTGCAGCTAAAGGTCCAGGAAGACCAGAGTGAGCTCGGATATGACCGATATAAAATGGATTTTTTCGAGCAAGAATGACATTTTGCAATTGTGAAAACAGATCTTGCTGCTGTATTACAATTAAATGTACCACATGTTTCTAATAAAGGAACAGACTGGGCTACATATAAACCATCAGTAAAAAGATTAAAAGTGTCATTCACAGTCTGAAAAACATTTAATATCGCAGTCAGTTCTGCTTACTCAGCTGAGAGGCCAGGAGTCTCTATGACTACCAGTTGATTATTCATAAGATAGATACCCAGCTCATCCTTTAGAGGAGGCATCAGGAAAAATCAAAAGAGCATTACACAAAGGCTGTAAAGAAATATTACCTTATGTACATTTAAAAATTTTATCAACCTATCTTGAGGATAATGATTATCTATAGTTTCTTCAAATCCCAAGCAACCAATCCATACTATGCTGTTTCAGCCAGGCATTTTGATCTACAGTAAAAGGCTGAATAATGATGTCTGGATCCTTGTCAAAATACGTCAATGCCTTCTTCCTTCCAAGTATCATGGGCCACTGCCTCATGATATGGTAGGATATTATGTTTAGGAGATATCCTTGAATGTGTCCACATAAGAGGAGCTCTTTTCTGCAACAATGCTGTAGGCACATGAATCGTGTTAAAAATCAACAAATGTAGGGGCAAAGAATAATCTATATAAGTAACAAATTGTTTTTCAGTGGGTCTTTCTACTTGCTGTAAGGCCAGCAATCTTTCTGGAGTTAAAGATCTAGGGGAGGTAGGATCAGAACTCCCTTAAAGAATATCAAATAAAGGTTTCAATTTTCCTGTAGTAAGCTTTAAATAGGGGTGAAGCCAATTGATGTCACCTAAAAATTTTTGAAAAATCATTTACTGTCTCTGTGAATAACTATCTTCTGGGGAAAAACAGCTTGATCTGTAGGTCTAAAGCCCAAGTAATTATAAGGGTCCTGAGTTTGTACCTTCTCTGGAGCTATTTGCAGTCCTTTATCATCTAAGGCATGTTGTAAATCCCTATAGCATAAAAGCAAATCCTGAGGATTATTTTCTTGCTAATGAGACATCATCTGTGTAGTGGGCGATATATATCATTGGCCATTGTTGCCTAACAGGCTCAACAGCTTGTGCCTCAAACTTTTGACATAAAGTGGGACTGTTAGCCATGCCCTGAGGAAGAAATATCCATTGATATCTTTTCATAGGTTCCTTAAAATTAAAAGAAAGAACACTGAAAGCAAATTTCTCACAATCCTCAGGGTGCAAAGGAATAGTAAAGAAACAATCTTTCAAATCTACCACTATTTTATAATATCCTTTAGGAATAGCTACTGGAGATGGAAGTCCAGGTTGTAAAGCTCCCATAGGTACCATGCTTTCATCAACCTTTCTTAGATCTTATAACAATCTCCATTTACCAGATTTTTTTCTCGATGACAAATATTGGAGTGTTCCAAGGAGACTGAGCTTCTCTTAGATGTCCTGCCTCTAATTGCTCCTGCACTAGCAAAGAAGTGGCTTCTACCTTTTCTTTAGATAAAGACCACTGATCAACCCACACTGAAATATTATTAACCCATTGAATTTTATCAGCAGGGGATGCAGGAAAGATAGTGGACATTACAGAAAATACCCTGAGCCTCTAGTGTTAGAGTGAGGCTTAGGACCTTCAAATGTCTTAATGCCTTGTCCTAGCATCTGCTTAGTCACTGCTTCACTAGGACTACACAATATAAGACCCATCTGTGACAAGAGAGCTCTTCCCCAACGGGTAATAGGCAAATTTGACATAACATAAGGCTGATTTATCCTGAATTGCCCTCCTCATCTCTACAGGTTAAAAGTTTAGAGCTTCGTTTTGGATTATTGGCATAACCAATCCTTTGGAGGTGTGTAAGCATATCAGACAAAGGCCAAGTTGAAGGCCAATCTTGTCCTCTAATACGTGTTACATCAGCTCCAGTATCTATTAATTCTTCAAAACTTTTTCCTTCAATTATTAATTTAAGGTCTCTTACTAGTAATAGATTGAACCCAGTACACATCAGAAGAACCAAAACCACTCTGTCCTCTCTTATTTTTAACAAACCTGGAAGGTATTGGGTACAGAGGAACTAAAATAAGTTGAGCAATTCTTTGATTAGCTGGTATAACACCATGAGGGGAAGCAACCATGATTTTAATTTCTTCCTCATAGTCATTATCTATAACACCTGGATAAATCTGCAATCCCTTGACAATCGAACTGCTTCTTCCTATAAGAAATCCCCAAGTTTCTGTGGGTAAAGGTCCAAAGACTCCTGTAGGCAGAGTTTGAACTCCCATTTCTAGGGTTAATACCGCATGGGTGGTGGAACAGAGGTCCAATCCTGCACTTCCTGGGGTTGCCCTGGTAAGTTCAAAAACACATTTCCTTGGCTGGGCAGCAGCTTCATGGCCCCATAAGCTGCTTGCTGTTGGTGTATCGGGCCTGAGGCTGGCCCCTCAACTCATTTCCCAACAAAGGGCAGCCTTGACTATCTTTCTTAGATTTACATTTCCTAGCCCAGTGTTTACCCACCCTGCATCGAGGACAAGCTTCTGGGGCAGGGCCTGATTGCCTGTTTGCAGCACCTGTTTTCCTAGGACAATCATTCTTAAAATGACCCAAACTTCCACATTTAAAACAAACTTTATTCTCTTGCTTCTGTGCAAGTATTGCTTGCACAGTGGTTCCTCGTAAAGCAGCAGCCATGGCCAAGCCCTGATTATAAGAAAGCCCAATCTCTGCACAAAGACGAATATATCCGGATAAATCTGTCTGTCCTTTTTGCAGCCAAATAGTAGCTCAATACGCTGTGTTAGCGTTCTCATATGCCAACTGCGTAATCAAAGGATTCCCTGCTTGAGAATCTCCAAGAATTCTACTAGCTGCTTTTAGTAGCCTATCCACAAAGTCCTGGAAAAGCTCATCTGGAGCTTGTCTGATGCTGGCTAAACTTCCATTGAGATCGCCTTTCATTGGTAACTGATTCCAAGCATGGCAGGCCGCCATTGCAACCCGAACACACACTCCAGCAGGAATCCCAATCTGATTAGCATTGCCGTCATATTGACCTTCTCCTAAAAGCATGTTAGTATCCCAATCTGGGTTCCCTGTCTGAGCATTCAATGTGGCAGCTTTCTTACAGGCTTCGTCACTCAGAACTCCAAAGTAAGAAATCTCCTCCTGACAAAGTAGCCTTACACAGAGTCTTCCAATCTTGGGGTTAAATTTGACTCCATCACAGTATCCAATAAAGCTTGTGTAAATGGAGCTGTAGGGCCATACTGCTCCACAGCTGCTTTTAACTCTTTTATCACCTTGAACTCTAAAGTCTGATATTGTCTGACTCTATTGTTTTGCTGATCAATTACCTCAAGTATAGGGAAAGCCAGCACCTCAGATGTATCCTGCCCTTTCCCGTGAGCCTGACTCACAGCTCTTTCTAGCAGCAATTGATATGCCTCAGAGTAGCTGTTCTTTTCTGTACTTGACACCATTTTTAGTTCCTGTAGCTCATTAGTCAATTTCTGCAACTTAATTTCAAACTCTAATTTACTGGGTAGCATCTCCTGCAGTAGAAGTCATAGGTGGAGCAGAGCAGAAGGTACGCAAGGAGGCCACCCCTGGTCATGATATTTGGTGGCTCCTTTTTCTGAATGAGCTTTCTTGTCTAATGTTAGCTCGTCATTAGAATCCCTATACCTTCCTATAGGGTTGAGAGGACCCCTTTCTGAGGGAGCCCTCTCTGGCAGCCGTTCTTCCTGAAGTTCTATAAGCTCTCCCTCAGCACTATCTGATACCTGTGAGCTCTCTTCATCAATGATATCTTTTATGAGTGCCCAGAGGCAGAGGGTGAATTTATCTGCCTGGGTGTTTCTTAGAGCTTCTCCAATTCTCTCCCAGCATCTCTTATTTAAAGTTCTTACTTCTTTGTTTGTTTGTTTGTTTGTTTTTCAAGACAGGGTTTCTCTGTGTAGCCCTGGCTGTCCTGGAATTCACTCTGTAGACCAGGCTGGCCTGGAACTCTGAAATCCGCCTGTCTCTGCCTCCCAAGTGCTAGGATTAAAGGCGTGCGCCACCACCGCCTGGCTAGGTTCTTACTTCTTGAAACCATGGGTAGCAAGAATCTATCTGATCTGAGAGATCCTCTAATAGTTGTTCTTCCTCCCTTATCCCTCCCACCTGAAGCAGCTCTTCAAGGCTGCTGACAATTGCCTGTCTGGAGGTTTCTGATCCCACTGTCAACCCCTAAGTGGGATCAGCACCAGGTCAGTGCCAGTCCTAACCTAGCTAGTATCCTCCTGCACCTACAGCAACACTTCCAAAAGATGAAATTAAGGCTAGCGCTAGCGTCAATACTATAAGTTGCTTACTGTGCAGGATGGTATACCATTTTCTTCTGTTTTCTGCGGAGCTCCATCCAAGATAGTGCTGCCCTGTCAATCCTCTTGTGTTCAAGTCCCACGTTCTTGGCGCCACTTGTAGCCGCCAGCAGCTACGCAAACTGGGTTCCTGAGAGGCAGGCCTGGGGGGAAATAGGGGAATCAACTGCGAGAGAAATAACCAGACCAAGTCAAAAGGTTCTGTTCAAGGTCCAATGTGTATTTCAGAGTCTGAGAATATATAGGCAGGGAACCCATCCCCCAGTAAGCCAGGATCTTGTGGCCTAATTATCGCCTTATTGTTCTGTCCCAAAGGCAGGTGAAGCAGCTCAGCAGGGCGTGGCTCCTAGCAGGAACTTCGGGAGAGGCAGAGAAGGGCAGGACAAAAGAACTTTCTTTATCTCAGGAACTCCACCCTAAGTGGTCTAGCTGCTCTGTGACAAGGACAAGGTCTGGTACAGCCCGATTTTGGCTGAAGGAGGTCACAATAAACTTAACTTTATAATCCAGCTAGACTCAGAGAGGAATAAGGAAAATGTGAACCCCAAAGTATGTGCACCAATTCTTGTCCCCTTCCCTAAGACTTTTTTAGTTTGTTTGTTTGTTTGTTTGTTTGTTTTTTCCAAGACAGGGTTTCTCTGTGTAGCCCTGGCTGTCCTGGAACTCACTCTGTAGATCAGGCTGGCCTCGAACTCAGAAATCCGCCTGTCTCTGCCTCCCAAGTGCTGGGATTAAAGGCATGCACCACCACTGCCCAGCTCTAAGTCTTTTTTTTTAAAGATTTATTTTATTTATTTTATGTGTATGAGTACACTGTAGCTGTACAGATGGCCATGAGCCATCATGTGTGTAGCTGCTGGGAATTGAACTCAGGACCTCTGCCGCCCCACTTGCTCCGGCCCTGCTCGTTCTGGCTCTTTCCCTAAGTCTTTATGGCTCTTCTATGGGAGTCTGGAATCTATACTAAGTGACAGTCACTCTGCCAGCACACAAGATGGCACATCATTTCAGTACAGTTTTCAAACCAGTCCATGAGTAAAGCAAGCACCCTTATCTGTAAGATTAAATGGCCCAGGCTCAGGAGACCTTTAACCCATGCCTAGGAGGGCGGCCCTGGAGCCTGATCTATCACCCTGAGCCTGGCCTTGTGTAACACTGCCCTCTGTGGCTATAAGTAGTACCACAGTTAGATCCCTGTCTTGAGCCAGTATCTGCAAGTCAATGCCCAAGAGCATGACAGATGCTGCCCGTGTCTGGCCACAGGGCAGGTAGTACCAGGCTGGCCCTACCCTGACTCAAGACCCTTACTTTATCAGTTTCTTCACCCCAGGGAGCTGTGGGCCCCTTGGTCTGGGGCTCTGGGGCAGAGCCTGGAACTAGGCTTTATCTGACTGATGACAGCATCTCCCCTCCATGTTTCCCTCTACCATCTCCGGTGCTCCAAGGATGAGACCAAAAGCAGCTTGGTCCTAGAGGTGGAGGAGCATCGTTTCCATGTGAGCGCCAGCCTGCTAGCTGCTAAGGATAGGCTAGCCAATGTCATCCAGATGCAGCAGACCTTTCCCCAGGTGCGTAGGTTCTTCTAGGAAGAAGAGAACTGCATTTGAGGCTTTGCTTCCATGGTACCAGTACAAGCTAGGCTCTGAAGGAGGCAAAATGGCTGAAAGGGACTCTCAGCTGTCTGTCTCACCTCCATAATCTACTGATCATCTCCTAGAACCTAGGAACCCGTGTCAGCAAAATCACAGAGAGTGAGGCTGCAACCCAGTTGGTAGAACGTTTGATCCTTAGCACCTTAAAAAAAAATAGTGAGGAAAGCTGGGGGAAGATGTCTGCAATTCCAACCCCTAGGAAGTAGAAGCCAGAAGGTCAGATCAAGGTCATCCTTGGCTACTTGAAACCCTGTCTCAAGTAAACCAAAATTAACAACAAAAGTAAAATGGGGCATGAGACAATTTGAGACAGCTCTGTGGGGGAAGTGCTTGACTTCAAGCCTGACCATCTGAGCATAGTGAAGGAGACAAACAAGTGCCACAAATTGTTCTCCGCCCCACACACAGGTGCCACAGTGCACATACAGATAGGTATAATAAAGACCCTAGATTGTCCTGAATGAAACTCGATGGCTTAAAGTGGGTTGGGAGGGTGTGGCAGAGAGGCTCTGGGAGGCTCATGCATTTCAAGGTCAGAGGCAAGCTAAGGAGAAGGGCTCTGTTGATCTCTGGGATCTCTACTGATCTCAGTACCTTCTGGCTGTTAGTTGAAGTCTGATCTGAAGCCATCAGCAGCCATCTAAGATATGCTCCATGATGGCCAGTCAGGGGTCAGGAGAGGAACAGTGACTCAGCTTGGTCCTGGTGCTTTGCTGGCCTCAAGGAACAGTGGCTGGGGCTCAGAGGCGACTCTGGATTGCTATGGGTGGCTGCTCAGTGTCACTGGGGTGGGAACAGTTAGGTTGCTTTAAGTGATATCATGGCTTCCAAGTTTTATAGAGCAAGTGAGGTGGCCACCTGTCTGAGTAGCTTTTGTCATCAGCTGGGTCCCTAGAACCAGTCTCCTGCCATGACCTAAACCCACATCCATAGTCTTACATGAAGTTACTGCCAACCTCTCCACCATGTCCCCCACAGCAGAGCTTGCCCACCAGCTGTCTCTGTCCCCACCATGATACTGCAGCCTCTGCCTGTCCTTGGAATACTCTAGAGACAGCCACCAGGGTGACCTGGCTGTAACCTGGGACAATAAAGACCAGGTAGGCAGTGGGGCTGGAAGGAGACTCTGCTCAGAGAGCCTGGCTGGGGGTTAGCAGCTGCACTAGATGCCCAAAGAGGGGGCCAGGGGACGTTGGTTCCAGTCCTATGTGACGAGTATAGCGGATGTGGTCCTGGGTCACAAATCTATCCCACTATCAATCCTGCGTGGGGCTATTGCCATCGCTGTTTTCAGAACCCGACACTGAAATACAGAGAGGTGCTGTCACTGCTCTGAAGTAACAGAGCCAGCAGCGCCTGTCCTTAGCCACTCTCCCAGACACGCTCCTGTTTCACCCGTACTCCCTGAGCCTCCTGGGGGCTCCTTCCCTGGTGGGGGAAGAGGGCTGAGAACTGGCTCTCACACGCCCACCCCTCCTCCCTCCCCACTTCTGCCCATTCTTTTCACCTCTCCAGGTGGGGCAGAGGTCTTACAGCCTCACTAGGAACAGAACTTCATCTAGGAGGCAGGGAGGCTGCAGGCCTCAGGCTTGGGCCCTGGACAGGGTGGGAAGGCCCTGTTCAGCAAACACAACCCTCAAGGGTCCTCTACTCGATTCTTTCAGTGAAGCCTACTGTGTGCCTGGGTCAGATCCCTGTGCTTGCACCGCACTTGCATAGCTCTGGGTTTTCAAAGGAGAAAATGATCTTCACGGGCCTCTGGGCTCATCTGTATAATAACCTGCATACGTAGCCACCCCAGGGAGGGCTGAGCAGGGCAGCCAGCCGCCCTACCCCTGTGCCACCCCAGGGAGGGCTGAGCAGGGCAGCC
>JADRCD010221558.1:0-15701 GCA_019843815.1 Montemys delectorum | reverse complement strand
CCCTGTACCCAGCACATCCTCTCTCTCAGGCCCCTGTACCCAGCACAGCTTCCAGGGGATACTAGAGGCTGACTACTAGTGCACAAGTTACACCACGCTCTCCACCTGGGGCTTTGCAACTTGCCCAGGGTGAGTCTGGTGAGAAGTGGGCGCGCAGGAGAACAGGGGGCCCTGAGGAGGGGATAGCACCTGGGACAGGGAAGGTATGACCACCAGGCAGAGCTGTCACGGTGGTTCTCCGCTTATTATCTGCATGGCACCTCAGTGGGAGAAGGAAGATGTATGTAGGAGAGGTGGAGGATATGACAGGAATGTGTCACTAAGGGTGTCACCACGGCCGCTGCTAAGAGGCACATGAGACCCTAAACTGCCACTACCCTGGGCTTGTTGTCTGAGTTCCCCACCATTCCCACGTCCTCCTACCCATTTATATACTAGCCTTTCCTGTCCTTCCACCCACCCACCCATCCACACATACCTTCCTCCCTTCCTACCACACCCTCCTGCTATTTATCCATCTACCTACCCACCCATTCATCTACCCACCTCCTCATCCCTCCCTCCCAGGGGCCACAGACTCTTCTGTCAAGGCCAAGGAGAATACTTAAAATGTAACAAGCCATCACATCTCTTGTTACTCTTGTTCACTCCACTGTGCCATGAAAGCAGCATCTCTAGGATGAGTGGGAGGCAAGGCGGTTGCTGCTCTCCTCGAGAGCTGTTTTGAAGTGGAAGAAAACAGGGAAGACCTAAGTTGTATGATCAGGACGCGGGAATGCTGGGAAGGTGGGAACAGGGTTCACAAGTGGCCTCAGGGCATCTGCAGGTCGTACACAAGCAAGCGCCTGGGCAGGGCGGGCTTCTCTATTTAAGGAGCTTTGCGGGACAAAGGCTGTGGGCGGGGCAATAGAGCCTGCCACCCCCAACAGCCTGCTACAGCAGTTCAGGTGGGAGGGATGACTGGACCAGGGTCCAGTGGGAACAGAGCCATTTCCCCATGTGTCTCCTGACCTCTGGAACCTCTGCTGTCTTCCCTCAGGCCCTCTCGTTCTCTGGGGAGTGCAGTCTGGACCAAAGTGCACTCTTGCTGTGTTCTCAATATCAGCTAGGTCTTGCCCTGGACCTGACCACGGCCTAATCCTCCACAACCACAGTCAACCTAATGCACCCAACTTCTCTGGGCAGCTGGAGGAACATGTCCAATTTCTCCGGTTTCCATGCCAGAAGCCCCACTGCCTGGGCAGCCATGCCACTTAGTGGTCATTTGTGGAACTTCAGGCCTACATCCTGATGGTCCAGGACTTCCTTTCTGGGGAGACTTGCTGAACCTGGGGGTCCACTCAGGCCCACTGAATGGCTCCTATATCACTCCATAGCTCTGCTCTCCATATAACCAAGAGATGAATTCTATTTTGCTCAAATGTGATGAGGTTGGCGTACCACTCTGGGCTCTCTAGAGGAACAAAACCGATAGAATGGATAATAACAGAGAGAAAGGAGATTTATTAGAGTGGCTTATAGGCTGTGGTACTGCTAATCCAACAATGGCTATCTAAGAATGAAAGATTCAAAACTTCAGCAGCTGCTCAGTCCACAAGGCTGGATGTCTCAGCTGGTCTTCAGGATACACCAGAATCCTGAAGACGTAGGCTCTAATGCCAGTGAGAGTGAGGGCAAGAAGGCCGAGAGAGAGCCTCCATGTCCTAATATAGACTGCCAGCAGAAAGTGTGGCCCAGATTAAGGGTGGATTTTTCCTCCTCAAAAGATTTGTATTAAACATGGATCTTCCAGGCTAAGTGTGGTAATGAAAGCCCTCCAGGCAGGGGCAGGCTGATCTACATAATCAAGTCTAAGACAGCCAGGGCTACACAGAGAAAACCATACACACACACACACACACACACACACACACACACACACACACAGTGGACCTTCTCACTTTAAATGATTTACTTTAAAACAAACAAACCAACCAACCAACCACTTCATAGGTGCGCCCAGCCACTTGGGTTTTAGTCAGTTTCCAATGCAGTCAGGTTGACAATCAAGACTAGACATCACAGATGGCATTTCTAGATGGGGTCATGCCCAGAGGCCCTGGCCATTTCTATTTAAGATGCTAAGTCTCTGCCTGCCACTTCTTAACCTGCATCCAGGCTCTGCTTCAGCATATCTAAACAGAGGCTTGACACGGCTTCCTGGAGTCAGAGACAGAGGGGAAGGCCTGAGGCCAAGCACACTTGGCAGGCACCCAAGATGTGTGGCCCCTGATCCTTAACTCTCCTTACTCTACCCTGGGGCCTGTGAAGTAGGCAGCCTTAGTCCCTAAAACAGAGGAAGGACATATGCAGGGATAGCCCCACCCCCCAGCCATACCATGGTCTGCAGGTTCTTGTTCTCTGGTCATAACTAGCTGAAGCTGAACTGAAGGTGGGATCTTCAGGCTATGGCCACTGCTAGTTTCAAGTGGCTACTGTTTGACCTTGGCTGTGGTGCTGCCCCTCAGTCCTTGCCCCAGGCCCTAGTCTTTACTGCCCTTAGCAATGCGGCACTTCGCACTCTTGGTCTACTCTAACCCACTGTGGCCTCGTCTTTCCTCGATCACTTCTGGAAAAACATCAGAGACTGATGGTTGCAGTCCAACTCCTGAGACTCAAGAGAACCTCTGATTTCTGCTGAGCTTTGAGAGCCGGTGGTCTGTGTCATTTTACAGTTACAAGCTGAGGCATATTCAAGATTGCACAGCTTGTCAGCTGCAGGATCTAGCCTAGAATACAGGGTACTTAGGCTAGGGCAGGTGTGGCTCCCTTCTCTAAAATCCTCTACCAGTCACTTCATCTTCTTTAATGGTCCTCATCCCCTGGGACCCTTGAAGCATTTGACACTGATCCAGTTCATGCAACAACCATTTGTCCTGTTGTTCCTCCCTCAAGGTGGAGTACTTACAAAGATTTGGGTACACTCAACCACCACACATGACCCGCATGGGCCCCTTGAACTTGCTAAGATTATTGCAGTGATTTCCATAGAACTTAGAAGACCTGGGCTGCAGGAGAAACACTTGAGCCCTGGAAACTGTCTAAGGAGAGATGCCTGGGGTCCCAGGACCAATGGTGTCTGCCTAAGGACTGAGCAAAGCCTTGAGGTCTAAGCTTTCTGGACAGTGTGTTGCTGGGAATTCATCTACAATGTGGACTTTGCTATACTTTTCTGTACATGGTGGGATTCTGAGCCATGTGGCGGAGTGGAAGGCAGGGAAGTCGATGCTCCCTGAAGAATGGGCATTTTCCTGTCCCTTCTCTACTGATTCAGCCTCAGTCTTTCCTCGGCCTGGGGCAGGAAGATGTCAGAGAGCAGAGCAGCCCCAGCAGCCAGGCCCACTCAGGACTTTATTATCTGGTCCATAGCTCCAAGGCCCTTGGGCTCAGCAGCTCAGCTTGCTGGGCCACATCTCTACCTCAGCTTCCAAAAGCCTGGGCCAGCTGAAAGGAAGTATGGAGAAGGAGAAACTAAGACTGTTGGTGTCCCAGGCCCTGATCTGTCTTCAGGCTTCTGTTGCCCATGGGGTAGGTAAGTGCAGGGTGACAGTCCCCAAGTCTACACAGAGAAAACCACACACAGGTGGGAGGCTATGCTAGGCCCCCACCTCTGTCCAAGGGAGGACAGGGGATCCCTATTCCTATTCTGTTGAGAGCTTAGAAGCACAGAATTCCCCCAAATTTGGGGTAAACTTCCTGTCAACACCTGTACTGACTTTGCTAGGTCAGATGAAGCTGCAGGGGGTTAGGGGGGTTGGGGGTTGGGGGGAGGAAATCTGGCTGGGTTACCCATCCCAGAGGTGGGTGTGAAGTGGGGGCTTCAAATATTCCAAGAGACAGGATTACTAAAGTGGTACAACTCAAGGCTCTTAAACCCTAATATCTTAAGGTTTTGTGTAGGGCACTGGGGTAGGCAGGCAGAGATGGCATGGAGGCAACCTCGGTTCTTCCTGGCTCCAGGAGGCAGAGAAGAGAGTGTGACACTATGGGCATGTGCCCACAGTAAAGCCATGGAGGTGGAGGCCCTGCTCCTGAGCAGCAAGCAGCCTGCCCAGCCGCTGGGGAGCCTGACCCTTCGGGTGGCTAACCAGAGCCTCCTTCTAGTTGCACAAGGTTATCAGGGGCCCCTGCTGAGCCACCTGGAGGTAAGCTGTTGGCAGGAGCCCAGAGCCCTTGAGTGAACAGTGCCCAGAAAATCAGAGTGGACCCTTCAGGGCAGCCCACACATTCTCCAGAGGACTTTTTCTCTATCTCTCACCTGTCCCTCTGTCCTGAAGTCCAGGATGACAGCAATCAGCTCCAAGGTGCAGGCCCAGCTGGAAGAGAAGTTCTGACACCTAGAAGACTATGTGAGAGGCATTCAGAGCCTGGTGGGTAGCCAGCCCCTACTAAGGAAGCATGTAGGGGCTTCTGGCCTGGCGTGTGTTCCAGCCCAGACATGTCTCTGTAGTCTCCCACTGATCTTGCCTTGGATTCCCTGCCTAGGTCCAGCCGGTGGGCACTCTGGACAGTGTGACACAGCCAGTGGGCACTCTGGACAGTGTGACACAGCCGGTGGGCACTCTGGACAGTGCGACAGAGGGCCCGCCTGGGTCCAGCCGGTGGGCACTCTGGACAGTGTGACACAGCCGGTGGGCACTCTGGACAGTGTGACACAGCTGGTGGGCACTCTGGACAGTGTGACAGAGGGTCTGCTGTTAATGACTCAGGTGAGGCAAAGCCCTGTCCAGGCAGGAGGTCAGGTGGTGGCCACCTTGTACAGCCAGACCAGACATATGCTGACTTGCCAGCTCCCTCTCAACCTGGAGCAGCTTTAGGTGGAAGTTGAGCAGTTGCAGAATGAGCTGGAACATGAGTATAGGAGAGGGCACTCATCCAGCCCCTCGTCCAGCCCCACCCTCAGCCCCCGGAGCCTTGGGCCTTCAGACTGGATCTCACACCCCTATGTCAGTCAGAAAAGCAGTCTAATCTCCTAAGATCCCCACAGCTTATTCCCGAGACACCTGCAACCTCTGGTCCTTGGCATGCTTTCTTCATCCTTGTAGCTCTGAGGTAATGCCCACTCATGCCTGCTGCCCAGGCTTCATCCATCCACTGCCTGACTCCACTCATGCACACAGCCTTGCCGTGAGGATTCCAGGGTTGCCACTGGGTGTCTGTCTGTGGGCTCCAGCAAGGCTTTCAGCCTGGTTAGCACACAGCCCTGCCCTGAGCAAGCTGAGAACCTAGCCTCCTCCCAGCTGAGAACCACTCCTACCGCCCTGAGACTCTTACTGGCCAGGGGCACACACATCTCCTCATGGCTGTGACTCAGAGCAGCACAAGGGCGCAGAGTGCAGTTGATAATGGGGAAAGACGCTGGGCTGAAGCCGCAAAACCCTACATGCAGAGCTCCACTGTGTCACACTGAATGCCAGCCACTTTCCCTCGATTGTACTGTGATGCCCGTGGGAAACATTCACCAGGAAAGCCCTAAGGAGACACACAGGGTTTCTGCCAGGGTTGTCATACCACACAGGTTCCAGCTTGGTGGAGGGTGCGCGTTTGCATAGTAGGCGTAGCTGGACCTTCCTGTCAATTCCAGGCAACCAGGTCAGCACTCCCAGTGCCCGCTGCCTTATTTCTACCTCACTCCTTACATGGCTGGCCTTCCTGGCTTGTGCTGTAGGGGCTCTCATCTGCACTAGGATCTCTAAGGTCTCGGGTTGCAGCGCCCCTGGCCACGATAAAGGAGGCCTACCTGGAGGAGGTGTGGCAAGAACGGGCTGAGGAGGCCAGGCAGTGGCTGCAGGCATGGCTGCTCAGACTGCCAGGGAGTCAGAAGCTAATGCCCATCCAGGTGACCCTGGGAGCTGTGATGGATACCCTGGAGCTGGTAAGGGGTGTGTGTGATAAGGTGGGGTGGGCTGAGCTCAGTGAGGTACCTCTGGCAGCTGTCTCTGCCCGTCCCCCAAGGTCATCCACCATACAGTGTTCTGGGCTGAGGCTCAGGCCTCCTGGGTCCTGAAGCAGCTCTGCAAACTCTTCCTGAGCACACACTCTCATGCAGCCAGGAAAGTGGTGCGAATACTTGTGGGTCCTGTGTTTCTGCTACATGGCAGAACTGGGCTTGTACCCGCTCCTTAGGACAGCACTGCCACACGAGAGGCCCTCATTTGACAGGTGAGAAACTGAGGCTTAGGCTCTGCACAAGCGCTGTTCACATTCTAGTTGGTTTTGCAGGAGAGTTAGCTATGGGCAAGACATCCTCGGCTAGCAGTCTGGATATGGTCTAACAGGCAGGATGCCAGGCCCTGACCTAAGTGTTAGGCGGCACATGCTGCAGAAAAGCAGATTGAACAGGAGATGCATGAGTGATGGTAAAGTTTGGCTGAGAAGCAAGGGGGCTCCCCTTTTTAAAGTACATTTCTGTGGGCCCACATGTGTATGCACACGTATGTGGAGAGAGAATAATTGCTTTTCCACCTTACTTGTTGAAGCAGGCTCTCTCAATCAATCCCAGAGTTCAGAATAAGCCAGGCAGCTTATTCTGGGGATCTGCCTCCTGAGAATGAAATTACAAGTTCTGTTATGCTCGCCTGGCATTTGTGTGTGGTTCTGAGTATCTGACCTTGTGCTTGTGTGGCAAGTGCCTTAACCACTGAGCCATCTCCCCAGCCCAGAGGTGTGCTTTGAGTAGGCAGTTCTGGGCACACAACTGGTGCAGAGCAGGGGTGGGGGTGTTGTAGAGCCATGGTACCTGTTTGAAGAAGAGTAAGGAAGCCAGCAGGATTTGAGCAAGCTCCAGGTGGCCTAAGGCCTTGGCTTCTGCTTCGAGATGGGTGCATACAAGGGGTTTGGCCCAGGGAAAGGTGGGTCTCTGTATATTACCACTAGTCCCCGTGTTGAGGGGCCTGGCTGCTCAGGCTGCCTGGGAGTTGGTGGCTAAGGCCCATCCTGGTGGCCCATCCTGGTGGCCCTGCACAGAGTGTAGGGCTGGCCGGGGTTGCTGGAGCAGTGTCAGAGTGGAAGGGATGAGAGGCAGTCAGAATCCAGCTGTGCTTTTCAGGTCAGCCTGGAGAGGATCAGGACTCAGCTGGATGTAGGTGGTAAAAGAGGAGTGAGAGATGGCTTCAAAGCATTTTGCCTCAACAGCTGGAAGGATGGAGGTCCCTCTACAGTCAAGGGACAAACCACAGGGGCTTCTGTGCGTGTCTAACCAGTACAGTGTAAGCAGAACTGTAGAGGCATGAACCACAGGACTTGTCTCATGGAGTTCTGGAGGGCTGAGGTGGGGGTGCTGGCCCTTTAGTGCTGTTAGATGAGAAGGGGGCAGCGCAGAGAAGAATCCCTGGAGAAGAAGGCAGTGCAGGCCTTACATGTAGGAGCCAGCAAGAGTGCCTGCAGTTTCCTTCATGCCCAGGAGGTGGCAGCATGGTGCTTCTTGGGTTTGGAAAACTTGAGCCTAACTCTTTTTTTTTTTTTTTTTTGGTTTTATTTGAGACAGGGTTTCTCTGTGTAGCCTTGGCTGTCCTGGAACTCACTCTGTAGACCAGCCTGGCCTTGAACTCAGAAATCCGCCTGCCTCTGCCTCTTTGTTGGATTCCTACTCAGCCTCAATTACTCCACTGCCCCCGGAGCACAATCAGACAGCTGTAGCTCTACTGCGGGACCTTGGTGCATCTTATAAGGACACTTCTGCAGATAGAGGCAAGCCCTCTCTAGGAGTATAGGCTCTGGGATTCCTTTCCAGCCTGTGATATCACTGTCCTTCAGGGAAAGAAAGTGAGGCTCAGTGAGCCGTCTCACCTTGCTGCGGGACCCATCTCCTCTGTGTCCCTTTCGGGAACTACTCTGTGACGATAAGGCTCCTGCTTGTGGGGAATGGGCCCCTGGATGCAGCCCAGGTGGTCAGTTACCTGGTGGAGGAGAAATTCCTGTGGCAACTCCGCAGACTGTATGAGCCTAATGTGCTAGCCAAGTTCTATGGGTTCCCGCATCGCCTGCTGAGGAGCCCCTTCAAGTGTGAGTCCTGCGTGTCCTGCCCACTTCCTGGGAAGTCCTCTGCCTGTGGAGTGAAAGGCCAAGCAAGTCTTATAGGGCTCGATGACCAGCAGGCACAGGAACGCCTGCCAAGCAAGCCCTGTGGAATCACAGGCCAGCCCCACAAGTCCCTGGGCTTGGTGAGGTCATCTGGGGCTACTGACTCTGCTAGGATTTTGTCCAGAATATAAGTCCTGTCTGGCTAAGAGGGCATACACAACATCTGGAGGCTCCTTCTGAGGCCAGCCTTCTCCCAGAGGGCCTTGGTGGAGAAATCCAGGGCTGGGCTCCAGTTGGAGCCTTCCTGGGAGGCGGTGTCTATAGCCTGGGGCCCTGCTATGCCTCTGGGAGGCCCCGGGAAGCCCTGGGAAGCCCCAGGGAAGCCATCTCTGGCTCATGCTGCTATGTAACTTCTTCATCCTCAGTTCCCTCCAGTGTGGAGTAAAGGGAATAAATACCATGGCTGGCTTGTGCAGACTATAAGCATGCCACCGGAGCCCAAGCCCTTGCTACAGAGGACTCAGAGCATCGGGCTTGGCATGGTTTATTGTGTGCTGATGTTCCTGAGCTCGGCATCTTGGGAGTGTCTCCAGACTTGGAAGCACACTTGTTTCTGGGTTCACACTTGGTGTAGGGCTGGTCTGTCCTCTTCTCAGATCATGCTGTGGTGGCCGTCGCCAAGTACATGGTGACCTCTGATGGGCAGGTATGGGAACTGGGTCCCTCCTGTGGCAGCTTCCTGCTACACATGTTTTCTCTGATGCTGAGCTGCACAAGCTCAGGGGTCGTGGCCCTTCAATTAGAGCTGAACCACACAATCCTTGTTCTGTATCGTACCCTAAAGGTTAGTGCACGGGAGGGGTGGGCACTCCCTGGAGACTCTTGTCCACATGTTGCCTAAGGGTTTGTTGCCTGGGCTGATTCCAGACTCTCCTGTGTGTGGTCCACAGGCTTACAAGCTGGATGATACTGCCTGGCCTTGGGACAGCTGCTGGGATTTAGACCCGTCTCCTGCTATGCTGAGCATCGAGGATGGTGTGTCTGTCTCCTGTGATGTGCCCTCAGGCCTCTGCAGCCTGACGCTAGGCCTGTGGCATCACGGTAGGTTGGGGCTGGGTGTTCTCGACAAGGGCCTTTTCCAGTTTCGCCACAGCCAGATTTCAGGGCTAGGGTGACGTGCCCCTTGTCAGTGGTACTGCAGTTGGCCTCCCTGGTGGGGAAAAAGAGCACAGGCCAGTAGGCAAGAGCTGGAAATAATCTCAGTGGCTGCCTTTGCTGACTGCACACTTCCCTGCTGGGGTGGCCATGACGGCTGGCCTCTTTTCTAGTATGACACAGCTGCCTCCTTCTCAGTCGTGGTGGTTCATGTCCTATGACAGATGACCCAGTAGGTGCTGAATACTCACCCCTGTTTCCAGGGTCAGCTTCTGGCCCAGGGCTTCTGACCCAGCTTGGCTCTCTTCCCTGGGGACAGTCCGTACAGGGTGAAATCAGCTCTCATGACGTCTCCAACATGCAGCTAGATGCCAAGAGTCTCTTGGGAAGCTTGCTAAGTGGCACAGTGGGCTGGGACAGTGGGGAAGGCACTTCGAGGGAGGCACAGTCCTCTTTAGATCATCTTTTCCCTTCCCAGCTTCTGAGGACTCTGGTGTCCTGGGGAGTCAGTAGAAGGCACTTTCCCAACAGGTCCCTCTTGCCCTGCAGGAATATCTGCCACCCTTCTGGGTACTAACAATAACGAGGCAGACGATGAGCTACTGCTGCCAGATGGCGCAGAAACTGCTAGTCTAGAGGAGCTCACCCAGGCCTGGCAGGTGAGCTGCAGGAAACCCCTTTCTCCTAAGTCTACCCCTAAGCTCAGTGCTAGAGCTGCACAGGTCCAGGGTGAAGCAGGAGCCCCCACACTCCACTCAAGGATACAAGCATCTTGCTGAGCTGATGCACACCAGGCAGAGTGCCCAAGAGTCTTGTGTGTTTCCATCCAGGTGGGTGAGACCTGTGGTGCTGGAGAGGGGGTAAGCAGCCATGCTCGGGCGTGGGACCATCTGTCAGGCTTCTTCCAAGAACCCTGGTCCAGCCTGGGGAACTGCTCCCAGGTGGTGCTAGGCTGACCCTGGCCAGAGGCAAGTCAGCAGAGAAACCACAGAATCAAAGAGAAAAATCTAGCCTATGTCCTTCCAAGGGTACAGCGGGCAAGTACAGTGATGGGCTGGCATTGGTTTCAGGTAGACCCTGCCCCATTCCTCAGACTGTGTGTCCAAGACACCTATGACCCTAGGGAGCTCCAGTCTGCCTGCCAGCTGGTAGTTGGGAACATCTGCCTGTGTGCCCAAGACTCCGTGCCCTTGGCCCTCCTTCTGCAGTGTGGTAAGTTCTCATCCTGGTCTAGGTTTTCTTGAAGAAAGAGCTAGCCTGGTTGGCAGGGACAGGAGGAATGCTAATTTGAAGTCAGCCTGGGTTACATAGCAAGACTGTCTTAATACAGTCAAATAAGGCTGGAGAGACGGCTCCATGGTCCTCTTGCAGAGGAGCGGGTTTCAATTCCCAGCACCCATGTAGCAGCTCACAACTGCCACCAGGGGAATGGATGGCCTGACCTGCATAGGCACCACACACAACATACATGCAGGCAAAACACTCATATATGTAAAAGTCATACAGTTTTTTAAAAAGAAAAGGAACTAAACAATTAAACAAAAAAGTCAGGAAAGATTCCTTGGCTGACAATGTGCTTGTCTTACAAGCATGAGTTGGATCCCCAGAACCAGGGGGAAACCAAAAACTGGGTGAGGTGGTGCATGCTTGGGATGCTGTGTTGAGAGGCAGGCAGGTGAATCCCGGACCCGCTATTTTATCAATGGGCCCTCTCCCCAGCTGCTGAGGGCACATTTCTGTTTGTATGTGTTTGTGTGAACTTCTGTGCAGGTGTGTGCACCTGTGCATGTGTAGAGGCTAGAGGGAGCCATCAGGTGACTACTCTACCACTCTCTGCCTTATTCCCTTGAGACAGGACGTCTCATTGAACCTAGAGTGAGGCAGACTGCCAGAGAGCTGCAGCAGGCAGCTGTGTCTGTCCCCACAACCCTAGGCTTAGCAAGCAGCAGCCACATTCAGCTTTTCACATGGCTGCTTGGGATCCCCAGCCAGGCTAGGCCTAACGAGGCTAGTTCTGGGCCACTGAGAAATCCTGTCCCCAAATACAAGACAAGACAAAACAAAACAAAACAAACGAACAAAACCCAGTGAGTATTTCCTGAGGGTTAAGGTGACACCTGAAACTATGGCCACCAAGCTAGGTGTCTCAAGCACCCTAAGGACTCTCTGAGCCTCGTGCACTCAGAACCTGCAGCAGTACGTCTGAGGTGACACCCCGTGGCCTGTGAACCTGACAGAGACTGGCCCTGACGAACATTTGACTCCTTACCCAACCTACAAGTCACAGCTGCAGTGAGCAACAGGGGAATGCCCGAGACCTTCACAGCCCAGACTCCGGCAGCCTGAGAGTCTTAAAGGCATAAAAGACGACACTCAAAAGATGAACAGCAAGCCAAAGGAAATGTCTACACAGAGTGTGAGAGTCGGCTGTGTGATGCTCTAGTGAACTGTAAAACAACAGAAGATAAAGTCAGTGAAATGGGAAATGTGATGGGTGCGGGATGAGGACCTACTGTGTGGCCCAGGGTTTGAGGGAGGACATACTGTGTGACCTGGGGTGTGGAGAAAGGGCCTGGTGTGTTGGACAGAATAAGTAAGTAAGAGCTTTGAGCCTAGAGCCCTTAGTCATGAAGAATATGGTGTCTCAGGTACTCTTACTAGGTCCATACCATATATGGTCAGAGCACAGCTGCAAAACAAAGGAAACAGAAAGGCTTGGTCCAGCCCTAGCAAGAGACCCTGTCTCAATAAGAAGATGGGCAGTGCCTGAGGAGCCACTGGTGGTTGTCCTCGGCCTCCACACACATGCACCTGTACACAAATGTTTTTGCTCAGTCAGCCCACATCCCACCCTGTGTGGGCTTCAAGGGAGCTAGCTGCCCAGCTACCAGCTCCCCAGCTCCCAGTTTCCCACTGGGAATGGAAGGAAGAGATCAGAGCTTGTGAGCATTGTGCTTCACTCATCTGGGTCTGCTCTGGGAGCTGGCTTCTGTCTCACCCCACTCCGTGCCTGAACACTGGCACAGTTTGGATATCTGGCGGGCGGTAGTGGTGAGGACCCCTGCATGACTGTAGGGAGCTAGGGTAGCAGGCCTCAGCATCTCCAGCTTTTCACAGCGAGGACATCTACGAGAAGAGACCTGAGGGCGTCTCCAAAGGCTGAGGCAGGAGAAGTCCTTCCTTATGCTTGGGAAGTGTGCAGAGGCCCTGCAATACTCATGACAATGTGTGTGCTCAAAGGAACCAGATCTCCCTGGAAACCAACCTTCAAGAGGCAACGCCTCTAAGCTTCTTGATAAGGCATTTAAATGCTGTCCTTATGTGCATGGTAAGCTTAGCATTGCTGTCAGAGAGCCACACAAAATCATGGACATGAAAATGACAGAGACCCAGTCTCTGGAACTAAACAGAAGCAACTGGATGGATGGAGCGTGACCTGGAAGGGTCTCCTGGAATAACTGATTCTGAGAGGCAAAGTAGGGATGAAAGAGGGCTGGGAGGAGGCTCAGCATACAGCGAGAGGACCAATGGAACCAAGCTACAGCCGGGCATGGTGGCTCAGGCGTGGGGACACAGGCACTGAGGAAGTATAGATAGGTATGTCTGGTACCCTGGCCAGCCTCAGCTAATCAGTGAGCTCAGTGATAGAGGGACTGGAAGAAGAGTCCCCAAGGACCTGAACCTGACCTCGGGCCTCCACACTCAACACGCACACACAAAGAAAGGACTTTATGCCAACTGAATTTATACCTCCAGTATCAAAAATCAAATCTATAGCTTGGAGAAGGAAATTCTGACTTGAGCAGAAAAAGGTGGGACATGAGCTGGAAAATGAGCAAAATCCACAAAACAGGCAAGCTTTTAGTTATACTAATAAGGGAAGAAAGACTCAGATGACTGAGATCAGAAATGAAATTTAAAATCTAGACAGAACTACAAAGGAAACTGAACTAGTGACTAAAAATACAAACAGGGCCATGAGACAGCTCGGCAGAGAAAGACTGTAAGTTCATATAGCTTGAGGAGAGCCTGGGCTAATGAGGCCCTCACTCAATCACTCCACCCATCATTCAATCAATCAAGAAAGGAATCTAGTTTAACTTGTGGAAGCTCTCTACAGAGGTCACGTAGTATCCTCTGGGGCTCTGTGCCCATAAGCTCACAGGGCTTCAGGAGCTTGACAGCCTCGTGTTAAGTGTTCCAGAACCATCCAGAGTCAGCGGCATGTTCACAGCCTGGATCCCTCAGTATTCAGGTCCAGCACGACCTAGGTTTTCTCCCCCAACCCCTGCACCGGCTCGGGTATATTCTCTGCCCCCAGAGCCTCGGGCGCTGACCCCCAGCCCTTCCCTTTGGTGGCATACTCTATCTTGGTCTTCCCCCTTGCCAAGAAGCCCTTGGCAGATGCTTGCTAATTTTGCACCTCTGTGGGTGACTGAGTGCTTGATGTCCCACAGTATGAGGGGAGGCACAGCATCATGCCTGCTGCGCTTACAAAGTAGGGAGACAGTGGAGGGTGGGTAACAGGATGGCCAGGGGCTACCACAAGGACCCTGGCCTACTCCAGGAGATGGTAGGACGCTCTTTCTAGGCTTCACAGCATAACCTTACTTCTCTTTAATTACAGTTTGAGATGCTGCCCAAGCCAACACAAGGCTGCAAAGACGCCAAGCTCTTCACCTTCCGCCCCAGTCCTAGTTCCTGGGCGAGGCCAAGGATCTTGGCTAGAAGAGAACTATCAATACACAATGCCAGAAAGCCCGAGAGGAAAACAAGCCTTGCTGCCAAGCACAGAAAGGAAGAGCTGAGAACCAGCCCCACTTTCCCAGTGTCTCTGGGGCTGAGGCACTCCCAGCTGGCCCAGGGAATTCATTCTCCAACTTCACTGGGAGGCAGCCAGGCCAAGGTTCACACCTCTGGGAGGACACTCCACACGGCAACCACACTTGCAAAAGCCACTGCTTCACTCAGCCAGCTGGAGCCTCGGGACGACCGACCGACCGACCGACCGTGACCTGGTGGCTGTGAGGCTGCCTGGCACCCTGGGGGGACTGGTTAGGGACCTTCCTTCTTCAGGATGGACATATAGGATGCTTCTGGGCCATAGGGAGAAGGCTCCTTTTCAACGTGGGGTATAAATGTGGGGGCTTGAGTCACTAGACAGCAGGGCTTTTTCTTGTTGCTCATGTTTTCTTGGGACATGGGCTTTTTTTTTTTTCTTAAGTTTTCTACTGTGAAATAAAGCTGCAGTTCAGGAGTGTCCATGGGATTGGTTGCTGGAGTTGACTGTTCCTTGTGCCAGAGTAGCAGAGAAGCAGAGGTTTTGGTGGCTGTGAGCCTGCCTACCAGGAGGGGGCATCTTTGAGCCCTTTCTACACTGAACCACCTTTAGTTTATCCCCAGGGCTTTGCACAGGTTAGGGCTGGCACCCTGCTGCTCAGCCTTTGAACTGGCTGGGAATGTGCCACCAGAAATGGGACAGAGAGAAGGCAGCAGGGCAGGCACAAACTCGCCTGGTGCACAACAGGTGCCTAGAACAAGATCTCTGGAGCAGAGGGGAGTGAGGCCAGTTCTACTCAGCCCTTCTAACGCTGCAGCCCTTGAATACAGTTCCTCATGATGTGAACACCCCCAACCACAAAACTATCTTGTCGCTACTTCATAACTGTAGCTTTGCTTCATAATGGTTATGAATTGTAAATATCTGATAAGCGGGCATCTGATCTGTGACTCCTGCGAAAGGATCATTTCACCCAAGGGGATCTTGACCCACAGGTTGAGAACCACTGCTCGAGGAGGAGCACGGGCTGCTCTTGTCCTAGTTCCATCCAGGAGACCTTCTTCATGGTGACCTGGAACTGCTCGGGATGTTTTGAAAGATGTTTCACCTTTCCTTAGCCCTTACAAGAGCCCATAAGGAATGCATGTCCCTCTGCACTTATGGAAGCCAGTCTACAGCTCAGATGTCACTGAACCAGGCCAGTCCACCTCTCAAAGGTAAATAGTCCTACTCCCCCCACTTTGTGTCATGGCTCAGCAGGTACAGGCCTGACAGCCAGAGTTTAATCCCCTGAAGCTACACAGGAGAACTACCATCCTCATGTACACCAAGGCAGCACCCGCCCCAGTGAAAGTGTAGCCAGGTCCCAGGCTGAAATGTGCTCTGCTTTCTCAAAATGCTGGGTAAGTTACAAGCTGATGTCAAGTTCCATCAGCTTATACTTGGGGCTAAAGAGATAGCTCAGAAGGTAAAAGTGGTTTTTGGTCAAACCTGAGGACCTGAATTCAGATCCCAAGCAGCCATGTGAAAAGCTGAGTGTGGCTGCTGCTTGCTAACCCTAGGGTTGTGGGGACAGACACACTTATTCTCAAGGGAATAAGGCAGAGAGTGATAGAGTAGTCACCTGATGGCTCCCTCTAGCCTCCACACATGCATAGGTGCACATACCCACAGAAGTACACACAAACACATACAAACAGAAATG
>JADRCD010221557.1:0-14946 GCA_019843815.1 Montemys delectorum | reverse complement strand
CCCTCTGTCTCACGTAGCCTAGGCTGACCTTGACCGCCTGACCCTCCTTCCTCCACCTCCCATATGCTGGGATTAAAGGCATGTGCTATTATGCCCAGCATTAATTCTGAGTTTAGAATCTTCACCTGTACCTTCTGAGACAACACTATCTCCCCATCCCCCATAAACCAAACCATCCACAAATATCCCAGCAGGTTCTGTCCCCACCTCGGCAATAATGTCAACAGGCCTGTTCCTTTTCCACTGCAGCTACGTAAAAATACATTCCCGTTCACAGCTGGTCCTGCTGCCTGAGTCAACGGGCGTCTAATAGTTCCCTGAGATCTGGCGTGGTGTAATAGCTCCCTGAGATCTGGCGTGGTGTAATAGCTCCCTGAGATCTGGCGTGGTGTAATAGCTCCCTGAGATCTGGCGTGGTGTAATGGCTCCCTGAGGTCTGGCGTGTCCCTTCCACCCACGGATGCTGCTCCTGAGGTCTGGCGTGTCCCTTCCACCCACGGATGCTGCTCCTGAGATCTGGCGTGTCCCTTCCACCCACGGATGCTGTTCCTACAGAAACCTGAACAGCAGCGACCCCATGGAAGCTGGTGTCAGGACGTCAGCTTCCTGCAGATGCCGAGGGACCCCGAGTGGTTTTGGAACAGGAGTATTTCCAAACCAAAGCCTTGTGGTTTTTGTCTGACTGAAAGTTTTGTTTCTGTTTGTCACCTTTCAGGAGGTTCTTAATAACCAGTGCTATCTATGAGTTCTGTGCTCTGCCATCCCATGGGACCAGGGAGAGGACTGCAAATGAAGGGCTTTTGACATCCTTGTTCTTTATACTAGACATTCTCTATTGAGACAAATTTGATAATGGTTAAGAATTTCTGGCAAGAATCTCTAAAAAAAAAAAAAAAAAAAAAAAATCACACAGTAGCTCCTGACTATAACCCCAACACTTCCATGTTCCATGTTCGGGGCCAGCCATGTCTACAGAGTGAGACTATCTTGACAAACTGAAGAGGAACATGGATTAGGGAGGTGGCTTAGTTGGGGAAATGCTTGTTGTGCAGGCATCAGGACCTGGGATTGGATGCCAGGTATCCTTGTAAAGTTAGTCATGATGGCATGGATCTCTAATCCCAGTTGTAGGGAGGCAGAGACGGGAGGATCCCTGGGGCTCATTGGCCAGCCAGTCTATAGCCAAACTGATGAGTTCCAGGATCAGAGACAACCTGTCTCAAAAAAAAAAACGGGATGGAGAGTGGTTGTGGAAGACATTCCATGTTTACCTCTGACCTCCTCACACATGCACTTGTACCCCAAGAAACACAAACATATCATACACACACACACACACACACACATACACACACACACACACACACATGAACGACACATGAGAAACAAAGAGCGCATTAATGGGGAGAAAGCCACCAAACAGCTAGTGAGTAAAGGAGCTGTCCCATATCTGTCCGTTCAGGACTATCTATACAGACAGACATCGGTGGACAATTCTAATGTCACCTGCTAACAATAGTGGGGCACGGAGTGATGAGCAAGAGTATTTTGTGTAGGTCTGTTTAGACATTAGTCCCAAAAGATGTTCAGTTCAGCCACTGACTGCATCTGGGATAATTATTTGCTTTACATCTTTAATGGTTTAAAATCGAGCCCAGTTCCCTGGTAAAAATCATTGGGTAGGGATAGGAATGTGGGTCTGGGCCTCATCTACGAGCCCCATTCTCCTCCTCCTCTGTGTCTGTCATGTGCTAGAGGATAATGGTCCCCTCAGTTGAAGAGACTGATGACTCATAGCTGTAGGCGGGGACCGAACAGACAGGTGTGATGAATACATCTTTCCCCGTGAGACCCAGAGACGACTTTTAAAAATCCATGGTGGAGATGCGTGCTGCTCTAGAGTATGATCGATTGCTTGGGATTTCAATCACGGCCAGGTTCTGTCCCTCCAGTCTCCCTGCTGTCTGCAGAGTCACTTTGTAGAGGCTCTGATCAAAAACTGGGGCTGAATTCCGGACCCTTCCAATCCAGGTTGGCTTTTTGCCTCTCTCTCGCTCTGGCTACCAGAATGGACCAGAAGTAACTGTGCTGAGTCCAAGCTGAGCCTCATGTGCCTACTTCACTGTCTCTTTTGAACCTTCCACTGCTGGCTGAGCACAGGCCAACTTGTAGAAGATGAGTGAATGTGTACAGAGGGATGAAATGTCCCAATAGATGGTATCCTAGGCCAGGGCAGTGCCCTGGGGCTGACCCTTAGGCTGAGGTTTTCTGACCTTTGATCTAAAGCAACATGTTACCCACAGAAGTGTTGGTACCTATTCTGGGGTCCCAGCAGCTCCACTCAAATTCATCTCGGTCATTCTGGAGGAATGGGGAAGATGACTGGGTTTACTTCTGGTAGAAGAAAATAAGAAGGGGCTGAGGATGTGGCTTAGTGGATAGAATGCTTGCCCTAGTATGCACAAAGCCCAAGACTGGAACCCCATGACCACATAAAACGGGCATGCTGGCACAGGCCTATAATTTCTGCACTTTGGAGATAAAAGCAGGAATATCAGAAGTCAAGGTTATCTTTGGTTACATTAGGAATACGAGACCAGCCTGGGCTGTCTGGAACCCTGTCTTGATTCTGGAAAAAAGAAAAAAAAAAAAAAAAAAAAAGAATGGGAAAAAAAAAGGGAGTGGTTGACAAAGTTCAAAGACTGCACTGAGCATGTATACAGGGAACAATTAAAAGCCGCTTCCTCCTCAGTGGTTGTTCGGTTAATGCTATAGGCCCAAATGATCAAGCAATGTTCCATTTCCCAGCCTCCAACCTCTAATACTAATTTAACAAATGCACGCT
This sequence comes from Montemys delectorum, assembly GCA_019843815.1. Classification (NCBI taxonomy): domain Eukaryota; kingdom Metazoa; phylum Chordata; class Mammalia; order Rodentia; family Muridae; genus Montemys; species Montemys delectorum. The sequence goes on along the minus strand of JADRCD010221557.1, from coordinate 12,101 downwards.
GTACGTCTCAGTAAGGATGGGGCACCACTCGTACTTTGCCTGCTTGGAGTTCCCTGAGTGTATTGTGCTGTTTCACGCCTCCCTAACTCTGCACACAATGTTCCCTCTGCCTGGAACACTCTTAGCCCTCTTCTCTTACTGGCTGACGCCTACTCACTGATCAGAGCCGAGCTCAAGGATACTGCCTCTTGGAAGACTTCCCCCTGGAGCACCACCACCTCCTCGCCCTCAACCTCCGGCCACACGCTTGGTCTCAGCATTCATTCTGCCAGCTTAACAATTAAAGCAGGGGGGGGGGGGGGGGGGGGGGGGGGGGGAAAACGTTCCTATGGCGCTAGGCACTTACTGTGTACCGACACCGTCGTATAGAATCATCTGGTTGAAAATATCCACATCCCTGTGTCATGCCATCGTTCCTCAAGGCAAGCATACATTCAGAAGTACGTGCTGAGTTCCTCCCACCTGTTGAGCAAACAAGATGCATGGTGATTTATCGTATAAACTGTATACTCCCTACTGCATCTTCTCATCCTTGAGGTATCCGGAACAGACGCTGAACAGAAGCAAAGAGCAAACACTAACACAGCCCAGAACACATCTTACACAGTGTTCACAGCTCTCCCCAGGGCCAAAATCGGTCAGTAACTTTCTGAGGTAGCTCTTATAATTATCATGGTGCCACATATCAGGAATGGACGGTGTCAAGAGTTCCCTGGTAACTTTCCCAAGGTTGCTCAGCTGGTGTGCGATAGAGCTAGTTTCAGAGGCTGTGTTTACAACCACAGGAGGAAAGGAAGGCTGCAGTGACTCAGCAGAAATACAGTTTCCGTCCTCAAAGAGGAAGTCAAAGGATGAAACTCTGAGGAAGCCAGTGGTCCAATGGGCGTGGCTGCATACTTGGGCTTAATAGTCAACAGGCTTGCATCTCATGGGCTCGTAGGTGCTCAGTGTAGAGAGGTGGGTGGTACTGATGGGATCTCCAATGGTTTTTCTGTTCTTGTGTTTAGTCAGCATGGTGCCTAGCAGCTCACCGGCTGCAACCGGAGGCTGTTTAAGGCCTCCCCACAGCAGGCAAGACCTTCCGGCATAATCCCTAGGCAGGCCTATTCAGAAAGGACTCTTTACCAAAGACGATCTTGGAGCTGTCTCTGAGGCTGCTGAACCTGGCTAGGCACTTTTTGTAAAAATCGCAATGGCCAGCTGCTCCCTGAAGCTTTGGCAAGTCCCCATGGGGCCTTCCAGGCACTGTACCTCTCAGTGAGACAGACAAAAGCAGGGGCACACAGTGATTGGACCACAGCTGTCTCAGCACAGGCCTGTGCTGCTGAGAAGACAACAAAAGGGACTTGGAATAGGATTTTGCTTCTGGGACGAATAGGTACTTGGAAAAATGTTAGGTCTGAACACTGGGTGAAAATGACCAGTTCCTGCAGGCCCTTCCTATCCGTAGTACCTTTCAATCCAAAAATAAACAGGCCCCTTCTCTGCTTCTTTGTGTTCTACAGGATATATGCATCCAAGACAGCTATGAATGTGGCCTACAACGTGGTAGATGCTGTTGCTGATGTTGCAATGTCAAGAGATTGGAAACCCCTACAGGTAAACTTCCCCTTAAAACTGGAGCTAAACAGTTTAAAGGGCTAAGCAGTGGCCAGGATGACCCGCCCCTCCCACCCACCCCCCCAGCCCCAGCCCTCAGGCTTCTAGTTTTTAGTACAAAACCCAACAGAAGCCAGTGATATCTCCAGAACTCCACAGAGCTGTGTGCTCCCATGGACCTGCACAAGACCTTGCTCACTGGCTTGTCCCCTCCTGAGGACAATTGTCTCCCAAAGACAATGATGGCCTGGCTGGAAAACTTTAGAAACACCCATTTTATTTGTATTCACTTTTAGGGCACAGGGTTGAGTTTCTAGCACTGTACTTTCCCATTAAAATAGCTCAGCTGTTGTGTTTACGGCCTATTTTATCCAGATTGCAGATTAACAATTTAAAGTCTGCTTGGCAAGCGTATTTTCCCATCTGACCATAAACTCCTTGAGGGTTGAGAACATAATCTTCCTCCTTTGGGGTCCTCTGTACAGACGATATGGCCCAGTGCTTGGTGGAGGTCAGAGGGACAGAGGACAGAGTATTTGGAGGACCCCCCCCCCACCACCAACACCCGCCCGTGCACACGCACCATGCTCCAGCTCCGTGGCCATCTTTGGGAGCACTTAAGTCGGAGATACGATTTCCTCATCCTTAGATCCCTCTCTGGCCTCCCTACTTGTTGAGAAGATCAAATAAGATAATGCATGTGAAAGTATTGTGTAATCCAAGAACTGCCAGTGGCTGGAACGGAAGGAACCCTCAGAGACGCACTTAGTAAGTATCTGATCGATTTTTAATGATAAGGTATTGTCTTCCCCCTTCTCTACAGCCAGCTCCTTTAAGGATTTTATTTCCTGGAATTTAATTTTATTTGAGTAGTAAAGCCACTTCACGTCTTCCTGATAGTGTGTGTTTCATCCCATAGTCACCTTAAAATTTGATTGTAATCTAAGCACACTAACCCCCAAAGTCACAAAGCACACCGGTCATGTCAGTCACCCAGAGCTCATGGGAACAAAGACGTTCAGACCCCACTTCTACTTCAGAAGACTTCTTGTGCTGCTATCAAACTGTGAAAATTGTACCCTACGGAGGGATTATGCATATTTTTGTGTCAAGGCACACTCCGTGGATATAGGAGTCCTAAGCTTGTGTCATCGCTCTCTAAGTCCAGGCCAGCAGAGAATGTGAGAAATTTCACAGAGGTGACACTATAATTCGGCCTCTTAGAACACACCATTTATTTATAGTCTCTGTCCTGCATTTATTCTTAGCAAAGACAACGCGCTTGGTTATAATGGAGCTCTATAGGATACATTAGAAATCTTTCAAACATGGATCGTTCTTAAGTGCTTTTAGAAAAATATTAAATGTTGGATTCTTGCTCTCTTAACTAGAAAAACAAGCAAACAAAACCAAAACTGAAAGAGATACAAGGAAACAAATAAGTCTTACATTCCAGGGATGAGTTACTCTTGATTCCCCATCTTGTTCTCAAACCAAGTAACATGAAAGTAAAGATATCTAGATTTTATCAAATGGACAAAAACTACAGAACTACATCTCTCACTAAAATAGTTCAATGTTTATTTTCAAATGCTATTTATGAAACTACAGGAGTCTATTCTCTTCAATTTAACCAAAGTATGAGCCATTGGATTTGTGTACAGGTTTGAAGTGTGCTGTTAACATATTGAACTTGGGCCAGTTTTGAACAATACTGATAAATTTATTTATAAAGCCCCTTCTAGGGAAGAATTAATCAATCTAAAGCAGTTGTCTATCTTAAATACTCCTGAAAATAGGAAAAAATAGTAAATAAACAAACAAAACTCCCAAACTCATCATTGAACGTTCAACAACTGTAACCATAAAGCCATCCTTGAAAGCCCTCGTTTGTATTTGAGACAGTCTTACCATGTAGCTCTGGCTAGCCTGGAATGCCCCAGGAGGACCAGGCTGTTTTTAAACTTCCATTGATCTGCCCTTCTATGCCTGTAGAGTGCTGGGATTAGGGGTATACACCACCACATCTGCCCTTTGTTTTTAGTACCAGAAAGGAAGCTAGGACCTTCATGTGCTAAGTATACATTCTCAGCTCCTGGAACTTTAATTTTAGCAGATATTATCGGTAGCCACACGCTCTATAGAAATACAGTTCAATGTTCAAATCTGATGGCAAGCTTATACAACTTTATTTTTGCTTAAATGCTTCTGTTTTTAACAGACACTTCTCTTTCTAGTTTCAAAGCTTTCCCACATCTCCCAAGGCTGGTAGGAAGTCAAGTTCCTTTCACAGTCAGACCAGAAGAAAAATACCTAAGAGGAGACATGGTGGCTTAAAAATGTGCTGATTTATTGATTATTCTCTTTATCTCACATGGCTGTGGTGTTGGTGGTGTTAGGAAGGCTGTCATTTCCAGCAATAGAATGGTTCTTGGTCCCTCTCTTTCCCAATGATATATGGGGAGAGGCAAAAAAACAAAACAAAACAAAACAAAACAAAAAAAACAAACCCAAAAACATAAAACCAAACCTATGGAGATGGAGTGATGCTGTCACACTGCAATCTAAATAGTAAAGGGTTAGGGTTAGGATTAGAGTTAGTTTAGGGCTAGGGTCCACCAGGGACAGATATGGTAGCCCATGCATTTCAAGGGCAAAGTTTCTTGTGCATGCAGGTTATTTACTTACTTCATATGTATTACTAATTATTTTCTTAGAGTAAATTTTACCATATAGAGCTATCATTCCAAAGACTTGTCAAAGTCTATACCATCTTACAGTCAAATTATACTTATAGGATATCTAAAATAATTTAAGAAGAATAAATGAGAAGAGAGAAGTTGGATAGAAGTTGTACGGCTTTAATAAAACTTGAGTTTCTCTTTTTATTTTGTCCCTGTGGTAAGACATTACCAGCTTTCCTATCTAACCGGTGCCACTTGAAGCCTTTGGTTTAATTTTAGGATCCTTGATTGCTGCTGGGAACAAGTGTGCTGCTGTGGCATGAAGTGGAAGGTGTAACTGGGAAGCAGACAAGAGAGAAAAACCTTCCTTCCCAGGCAACACACTCACAGAAATGGAGAATGCCAAGGAGAAGGTAAGTGATTTCACTGAGTAACATAAAGCTACATTTCATACGCAAGTTCCTGAAAGAGCCCAAACCGACTGCTACACAAGCCTTTCATGGAAGGTTTTCAGTCCCTTAAAGAACAAACGCTAAGACCAGCTGGATGGCTCAACAGGCAAAAGTGCCAAGCTCCATGACCCAAGTTCCATCCCTGGGCCTCACCTGGCCAATCAATAGAACTGACCTGATTTGGACAGGTTGTCTTCTGATCTGCAAACACCCACAGGCATTTGGGCAAGCGTGTGTGCATGTACACACACACACACACACACACACACACACACACACGCACGCACGCACACACACGCACACACACATGCACACGCACATACACTAAAAACAAACACAAAATGGAAATCACAGTCCAGCATAGTGGCAATCACCTTTAATCCCAGCACTTGGGAGGCAGAGGCAGATGGATCTTTGCCAGTTTGAGGCTAACCTGGTCTACACTGGAGTTCCAGATCAGTTAGTCAAGGCCTCTCTCTCTCTCTCTCTCTCTCTCTCTCTCTCTCTCTCTCTCACACACACACACACACACACACACACACACACGCGCACACACACACACACACACACACACACAGGGTCTAGTGAGATGACATGTAGGTAACTGGGAATGGGCCTCTGAGGGTGACAGCTTGTCTATGAAGCCATGCCTATCCCCTTCTCTGCCTCTCTTTTCCTGACACTGTGTGACCACCCTGTTCACACTCTTGCCTCTGTGAACTCTTCTCCCATGCTTCCCCATCTTCGATGGACTGAAACCTTAAACCAAATTAAAGCTCTCCTGAGTCAGGTTGCTTTTGTCTAGCATTTTTGTCACAGCTATAAGAAAAGCTGATACAGAGAGCAAGCCACAATGTGTCCCACCCAGGGTTCCACCATTCCTGATGATTGGTTTGTCAGTAGAGAAAGCCAAGCACAAAGATAATAAATACATACTTCTTATAATTCACTCCCAGATGGGCACTTTGGTTTTGTTTTGTTTTGAGGCAAGGTCTCACACCAGAGCCCAAACTGGCCTTGAACTCAATTCTTCTACCTTAGCACACAGAGTTCTGGGATTACAGACAATGGTTCTAGGTGGACTTTGGAATTCTGAGATGGAAGTGTAACGTCTTCTTCCATTAGGTAGACCTGGAAAGGAGCCTAGGCTTTAAGGGTGATATCTCTCAGCTCTGTAGAAGAGTAAGGGGCAGGCAGGGGCATTCATAGCTGTCTTAAAAGACATTGAAAGAAATAAAGGCAATGAACTTCCCTAACTATCAAACACCCCTGATGACCTTACATGTCACGGCTGAAAAACTAAAATTACATTTGTTCCTCAGCAAACTGATGGCAAATCTCTGAGACAAAGGTTAGATCGCTTATCAAGACAAAAACATACCAATCCAAAACAACAACAACAACAACAACAAAAATGCTTTAACAGGAAATGTTCTGTTTTAAAGATAATACCTGGGAAAACAATCATTGTGGAGTGCTGTTGCTGTGCCTTAAAGATGGCGCTGGCCGAGCTGGAGCCGTGGAGTAAACAAGTCCTTATTTGGACCTGGGGGGCGTGCTCACCAGTGGCCTGATTCTACATCAATGCCTAGTAGCCTATGACTGTGTGAAGCGTGGTATGGCTCATGGGTGGTCCTACGAAAGGTATATAGTCAGACTCCTGGTGGGGCTCGGGGCCACTCTGCTGTAACTGCTGTGCAAGACATTCCTGAGTAAACTGTTGCTGGAAGGACGTGGTGTGCTGGTCCTTCTTCCCTGTCGGTCAGGGTCGTCAGCGCGGCACAAATCATGTTAACCAGTCTCAAGAAGGAAAAAGAGAAACAATAATATCTAAAACTGAATAAACCTAATATGTAAGGAACATGAATAAATATACCTTGGAATGAGTTTCCCTTTCAAAATATCTGCGAGACTGAGCTAAAATAAATTAAGATATGTATAAGGAAATTATCTCAAGAAAGTGACAAGAGATAGGAAATAGATGACTGGGGAGATGTATGCCAATCCAATCCAAAAGTGGGGGTGGCAGCACTGAGGTCAGGTGCAAGGCCACATGTGCGAACTAGGAACCAATGATGGAGACTCCAGGCAGAGCTTGCTGGTGTTACACAGAACACATTTGCCTTGCTTTAATATGATGTGGCGATGTGTTTGGATTTAAGAATAATAGTTCCTCCATTGCCCTCCCCTGTTTTTCTTTGCAGTGCTGAGGACGAACTGAAGGACTGTGAATGCTGGCAAACACCCCACCCCTGAACCACAACCCAGCCCTCCAGCTTGCTTCAATTCAATGTCAGGATGTAGTGGGTGGGGCCTGCTGAGGGAGAATTGAACTGGAAGCTTCTCCAGTTGATAGTCCTCTTTCTTCATTTCCTGTCTGGAATACACATGTGAGAGCTACAGTTGGATGCGCCATCTCACAGCTATGACTTGACAAAAGATGGCAGGATAGGAAGACAGATGACTGGATCTCAGAGGAGCCAGGGAGACAGACAACCACATCTCAGATGATCAGGGAAGACAGACAACCATGTCTCAGACGATTGTGGAACCAATATGCCAGCCCCGGACCACCCCTCCAAATAACTTCACGTTTAAGAAAAATGTGTTTCTATTTATTAACCCACCATTCTCTGGTTAGTTTATAGGCATGGGAGACTAATATCCATGGAATAAATACAAACATAGAATGGGTGTTAAAAAATTGTAAGCAGTTTGTACAGCAAACAAAGCACAACATTAAAAGGGGAAACCAAAAGCCAAGGTGTATGTGACGGCGCAAGCAATCATGATGGTAGGCTTGGATGACCTCCTATCAGAACTCTCTAGAACAGGACAGGAAAAACACACAAAGATGGCCAGGACTAGAGACTCCAAAGCTCATTAACTGCACAGAGACAAATATGTTTTTGATTAGCAAATATCATATAAACCATATTTTTATATACGAGAAGAGAATAGGCAACATTTTATGGAGTGTGTATAAAATCAATATAGTTGGCCAGAAAAGATGAAAGAATACTGTGATACAGGCAGCAGAAGAAGGGGCAAAGTTGTCCAACCTTTCTGTGATTGAGGAGAATTATTAATATATAAGTCATAAACTTTATAACGATTTCCCCTGGCTTAGCACTTCCCAGTCTGATGCCAGTGTGGCCTGTCACTAGGTCTGTGTAGAAGAGCCAGGCCATCAGCTGGATGTCACTGCTCCACACTGAAAGGGCCAGCAGCGGGCAGGAAGGTTGGCATTTCTCGGATTGGCCCCAACTGAGCCAGGAACACAGGCTCTACCACAGAGTTCAAGAGCACCGAAAGAATGTTAAATGGATGGATTGTTACTCACAGGAAAAGAAACAGGCACCATGCTTCCAATTATTCCTCACTGCAGACAACAACTGGCTGTTTCTGCTTGGCTGACGCAGTCTCTGCTCAGGGGCACTGCTCAGGAAACCCTGCTGAAGAGGGATGAATGTGGCCAGTGAATTTTTTTTGACACTGCCCCAGCTATATTTCTGCTTATTGCGGGCAAGTGAACATGAAGGAGACAATCGACAAAACCATTGTAAAGAAGGCTGGGAGGACAAGAAGTCTTTATAGCCCCTCTCAAATCGAAACGTTTTATACCAACGACCATCATCTTGCGACACAGGACAGGCTTTCTCAGCTTAGCTGTTGGTTAGAATGAGAAAAGCTAATGAAATTCTTCCAAGAGCAGAATGTGCACCATTTGTATTACAAAGTTTAAATTTTGAAGCATTTACAATCCTTAAAAACAGGTAACTAAAGCTGGGTATGCTGGAATGCACTGACAGCCCCCGCTAGTTGGGAATCAGGAGGTTTGCTTGAGTCCAGGAGTTCAAGGTTAGACAGGGAAATACAGTGAGACCCCCCTTCAAAAAAACACTGTGATGACCACCAACAATGACAGGTAAAGACAAGGTAATAATGACATAAATAAATCCCCTATTTTATATAATGTGTCTCTACCAAGAATCCTATACATTCATAGTACATCGTAATCATTTATTTTATATAATTAAATTATAAACATTTGTTTTATAATAAGTATGTAATTTCTTGACCAATTTAATTACAACAAAAATATTAATTATATTAAAAAATAAGTTTCGCTGGAGAACTCATAAGGCAAGCAAAAATGAAGTGAAGACAAGTCAGTCGCATAACTCATTTTGGGTCACCAGGCAGAAGCTGGCTGACGTCATCTAGCAATGAATGGGGTGTTTGTTTTGTTGCTTCTGGGGACCTGGGGCTAGAGCAGCCTCCTTACAGGAAGCCTGTGCTTTGCATACAGTTGCATGTTCTATCTCAAACATGTGGATATATAAATAGATGAGCTAAAGGCACAGGGTTGTTGCACTTTGGGGGCGGGGGAGTGTCCAAAATGTTTCCTATCAAGTAGTCTTAATTTTTGCTTATATTATCTTAAGGATCTCATCTAATTTTTTAAAAAATGGTATTGCAAACTCCCAATAATTTCTGCACTTATAAAGATCCTTTCCCAAGTTGTATCTGTAGTCCTAGCAGTTGGGTGGCAAAGGCAGGAGGATTGCTGTGAGTTTAAGTTCAAGGCTAGCCAGGACTAATAGCAAGATTTTTGTCTTAAAAAGAAAAAGAAAAAGGGAGAAAAGAAAAAGAAAAAGGAAAAAGGAAGGAAGGAGAGAAGGAAGGAAGGAAGGAAGGAAGGAAGACAGGAAGGAAGGCAAGCATGGCGAGGTAGATGAAGAGGGAGTAATGGAAGGGAGAAAACAATAAAACAACTATGAACATTTCCCCCCACTGTTTGATTAAGCTGTGTCATTTACAGAATAATTTACATAGCAGGATAGCATCAGACTCAAGAAATAGCTTTTCCCAATTTCCCTCTTTTACACACAGGTGGGACAATTCTCCTTCTTGCCCCTCATGCACCCTTCTATACACACACACACACACACACACACACACAAAATCACACACAACTAGCAAGTAAAGCAGTAGATGTTAATGCACATCCTTTAGAATTTATATAATGTCTATTTACCAGGGGGGGAAACAAGATGGAGAAGAGACAGGGGCTTAAGAGTGAGAAGAGAGATAGAGGCCAGGCCCACATGGGATGCAGTGTTCTGGAGGCATAGACTGTTCTCTATAGCCCTACTGATGAGCACTATGTGTTTTACTCAGTTTAGTTAGTAGTCGTGCTGATGGACTGAGTTCTCATATCTTGTCAAGATCATGATGAACAGTATGTGAAAATGATGCTCGTTTTTGTTTTTTACTTTTGAGATAGGATCATGCTATGTAACCCAGCCTTAAACTTAAAATCTTCCTGTCTCTACTTCCCAAATGCTAGGATTCCAGGTATGCAACACCATATCTATTTTTTTTTTTGCTTTGTCTTTGAGTATGTAAGTATGTAGTTATAGATGTTTTATGGGGGCACATATATGCTCCTGCACATGGAAGCCCAAGGACGTCATTGACACCAGGAGACTTGACTGTGCTCCACTTCTTGAGGCAGGGTCTCTCCATTGAACTCAGAGTCCATCGATATGCCTTGTCTAGCTAGCCAGCCTGTTGTGGGAATCCCTTTTCTGTGCCTTCCTGGGATCTGGACTTAGAGGTGGGCTATTATGTCCATGTGGCACTTATATGGGTGCTGGGGATTGACTTCAGTCTTGAGGCTTGCTTGGCACGTTTTTCCTGCTGAGCATCTCCTCAGCCCCAGGCCTAGCTGTTTGTTTGGGGTACTCGGTATTTAAACCAGGGCTTCTTGACAGAGAAAATGTCTACCTCTACATTAATCTCCAGTCTTCAAAGTACATGAAAACTATTAGAAAACATCATTGTTTATTATAGAGAATGTCTTCGTAAGGCAGGCCAACATGTGTCAAACAAGGTAGGGTACAGAGTCACCTTGCATCTCTGCCTTCTCTTAACACAGAGGGGCCACATACCTCTTATCATCCTTGTAGGAAGAGGAGGCAGGAAGGCCTTTTAATTGATAAAGAATACAGAAAAAAAGGAATATGGAACCGAAGGAATCAGGAATCTCTTCCCATGTGGTTTTGAAAAATTCCTCATTTTTTTTCTTATTCCTATTTGTTTTCCTGTCACCAAGGAAGAAAACTCAGCTCTGTCCATGAAGAATTTCACCTATCAGCCAAGTGAGGGTGTGAATGCTTTTAATCAGCAGAGGCAGAGGAGACAGAAGCAGAGGCAGAGGCAGAGCACAGGCAGAGGAGACAGAGGCAGAGGCAGAGCAGAGGCAGAGTAGGCGGGGGGTGGGGGCGGCAGAAGAGGCAGAGGCAAAAAGATTTCCGTGAATTCAAGGCCAGCTTGGTCTATACAGTAAGTTCTAAGCCAACCAGGAATACAGAGTTGAGACTCTATTCTCAAAGTTTGTTTTTTCATCTGCCACTCCATAACAGACACCTTGGGATGGTGTGGCAGGAAATGTGGACTGAGTGGGAAAATGAAGACTAAATGTCCTCACGATGCTGGAGGGGGGAATGAAAAGTGACAAGCACCTCCCGCTGTCATACATGTATAGACATATGCTACACATACATTTCAGTATATTTTAAATAGCATTCCTGGTTCAGGATCATTTCAGGAGTTAAAGTCTGTGTCTTACAGAGCACCACTTGGTATCAGGACTCTCTGGTGTGCCCTTCTTCATTCTTAGTCAAGGCGGAAGCCACCTCTCCTAGAATCCAGCCCCTGAGAATGAGTCACCGTGCCTAAGGGTCAGTCACATAGATTGTTCCCTTACATAGGATGCTCTTGTCTGCCAGATACTTACGCAAGGGAGCCACAGGTTTTTGTTCCATTGCGTCTGTTGTATGAACACATCTGTGTATATGTATAAAACACAGCGTATATAGTGTTTGTAATGTGCTATAATTATAAATCAACGTTTAAGAAAGTAATTTGTCAATCGATCCAAGACAAGAAGAAATAATACATTATGTATGGACTATCATTCTTTAAAAACCAAGTCATCATTATTCAACTTTAAGAAATCGACTCAGTCCTTTCTCATATACCCGGGATGGAGATGGAATATTCTCTCTTACATTTCAGTGTTTCATCAGAGATGTCAAATGGTACAAAAGTATTTATAGTGAAATTAACATTAAGGATTAAGTACAAGCAGCTATGCCCCACTGGATCTGACAGCACTTCTGTCTTTTAGTTTGCTGGCAGGTACAGCAATGGGTTTCATGCTGCGGTTCTCTGTAGGAGATGCCACCATGCCCTTCCATGTCGTGCAAGACGGGTACTTCTTATCTTGTTTTGCTGGGACTTCAGTATTCCTTCTAATAAATGAATACTTGTGCAGCCAGATACTCATCCCTGACAA